>JAFIRS010000275.1:600000-896747 GCA_018342105.1 Gonioctena quinquepunctata
AGATATTGCTTTCGTCTACCTGATAGAACGACAGAAATTACCCAATCATGTCAATGAAGAGGAAGCATGAATTGGTTGGTGTTACAACTGACCCAGTGGTGGCTCCGTTTCTTTGGGACCTTTGTTTGTTATGCCAGAAGCATTCAGAAGAGCTCTTAATCTTGAAAAGGGAAACATTCTCAATTGAATATTGATAGAAAGATTTTTCTGTGAATTGAAAAATCCACGATTAAAATGAAGTTATTTTTTGTGAATGAATCTTGCCATTTTTGCTGAACATGGTGAGCTTTCAAGTGCTATAGGAAATTTGGATCAGTTAGACGATGGAAGTGATTTTTCACTAACACTAGTAGCCCATGCAGCAAAATATCACAAATCTTGCCAGAACAAATATGATAGTCAAAAGGCAGAAAAACTATCTGGTGAAAAGAAACAGAAAGACGACCTCATTGGTAGAGACAAACTTGTGACTGCATCCATGCTGGGTATTGGGACTATAATTCATAGTCATGCTCTGAAAGATAACAAACTGGAATTATCTTCAACAGATTTGGAAGCGTTAGAAACCAAATATCTCAAACTGTGCTATACCCGCTTCCTAACACGTGCAAGAGCTGCTGAACTTTCTCGTAGAGAAGATTACCATAACCCTGAAGAAGTTGTTTATGGTACAGTTATAACGGATTTGTACTCATCTAGCAGTACTTCATTGTTCAAACTTTTTTATCTTACAAAATCAGGGTCTCAGCGCATGATGTACATGGGAATACAAACTGACGAAAAGAATATCAATAGAACACGTCTTACGGTACAACTATTAGCATTTACACCCAATACCCAGCATGGATGCAGTCACATGTTTGTTTCTACATTCTCCTTCATCACAAAACAGACACTTTTTCACATCTGAACAAGATACTCTTTCTGCCTTTTGACTGTCATATTTGTTCTCAGAAGATTTGTGATATTTTGCTGCAAGGGCTAGTAGTATTTGAGAAAGACCACTTCCATCGTCCAACTGATCCTCGACACGATACGAAATCTTGAATTGGGTGGGGGACTCATGCTTGAATCACGATTCTAGGTTGATAAAGTCCTTTGTTTTGATTAGATACTTAGATTTCAGTTCCAATGTATTGACTGTCTAAACTCTATGATCCGCCATTTTGTTTCGGACGCCATCTTGGATTTAGATTTTTTTTCATGGAAAACTGTATTCTACTAGTCAAACCCTTTCATTTGTTATTCATATTGGGGGGTTGTATTGACTGTCTAAACTCTATGATTCGCCATTTTGTTTCGGACGCCATCTTGGATTTGGAATTTGTTCATGGTTAACTGTATTCTACTAGTCAAGCTGTTTCATTCAATATCTATACCGAGGGGGTTGTATTGAGTGTCTAAACTCTATGATCCGCCATTTGTTTCGACGCCATCTTGATTTGGAATTTTTTAATGGTTTACTATTACTAGTCAAGCCCTTCCATTTGATTCCATATTGGGGGGTTGTATTGATGTCTAACTCTATGATCCGCCATTTTGTTTCGGACGCCATCTTGGATTTGGAATTTGTTCATGGTGAACTATATTCAACCATTCAAGCCGTTTCATTTGATGTCCATACTGAGGGGATTGTATTGAGTGACTAAACTCTATGATCCGCCATTTTGTTTCGGACGCCATCTTGGATTTGAAGTTTTTTCATGGTGAATTGTATTCTACTAGTCAAGCCGTTTCATTCAATATCCATACTGAGGGGGTTGTATTGAGTGTCTAAACTCTATCAATCAATCAATCAATCAAGATATGCTTTATTGTCAAAGAATAGAATTCTTAAAGACAAAGCTTGGGTACATATTTGAACATATAAGTAATAGGTTTGTAAAAATTATAAAAATAATTTGAGATTATGCACATACAATTAGGTTATAACTAAATAAGTGGGTAACAATATAAAAATATATATGAAAATAGATTGATATTGTCTAAGATATGCCATATACATATACATTTAAGACGTGCAGACCAAAAAATACAAAGTGTGGTAAATAGGCAAGGTTGAATAAAGGACAGAATTCAGTATGTGTGAAAATAAATAAATAAATGAAGACAATGTTACGTATTATGGAGCTATTGAGAAAATTTGTTATAGTCATACAATTTCGTCAAGGGTTATAAGTGAGCTCCCAAGTATGAAAACTATGGTAAATCAGGCTGAGAAATGGTTCAATGCTAACCTTCTGAAACTAAATAAAGATAAAACTCAAACTATCACATTCTCTACGAATAATAACATAGCTAAAGGCGAAACTGTGAAACTACTAGGCATCACCCTAGACGATACTCTGAATTGGTCATATCACATTGAAGAATTAGGCTCGAAACTTTCCAAATATCTATTTTTACTCAGGCAATTGAAGGATTACGTCAGCTTGAACACCCTTTTATCAGCATATTATGCTTTTTTTCATTCCCATGCTAGCTATGGAGCTTTACTTTGGGGAAACTGCCCCAGTGCCGAGAAAATATTCTTACTACAAAAGCGAGCTATCAGAATAATTTCAAATGCAGGTTTTAGAGATACCTGCCGACCCCTTTTCAAAAAACTAAACATAATGACGGTACCTTCTATCTTTATCTATCAATCTCTATTGGAAATTCATAACCACAAAAACGAGCATCTGACCAATTCACAGGTTCATGAACACAACACTAGAGGTGCTAATCTCTTAAGACCACGCAGGCTGAAACTACACAAATCCTCGATCAATACACTCAATGTTAATATTTATAATATATTGCCACCCACTGTTAAAGATCTACCTATATGTAGTTTCAAGAGGTTTACCGAAAATCTCTTAACAACACATTGTTTTTATAGTGTCAACGAGTATCTGGCCACACCAACTCACATGTTTGAATCTGAATCACTTTAATGGTGGCCTTCTAACTTAATTATCGTATTATTTACATCATGTTTGTATCTTTTATATACATTTGTGTCACCACTGTTAATAGTTGTGTTCGTGTAAATGAAATGTTTGTTATATACCTATTTTGTTAATCATTTATTTGAATTGTTCACATTTTTTTTACTTGTAATCTACCTGAAATGTTTGTTTGTTGTTCATCTGTTTGTATGGCTCAAACATTATTGTATTGACTTGCTACAAATGTATTTTTTTTACATAACGTAGTTAATAAACTATCTATCTATCTATCTATCTATCTATGTGGAACTGCGACTAGCTAAAGGTTCAAGTTGAAGTATTCATCTGGCTCGTATAGTGATTGTTGTATTAAGATTTTTTTTACCTCTCTTCTGAATCGCCTGAGACATGTAGTTTCTCTAGTGGTTATGGGGAGATGATTATACATTTTAATACCATTGTATATTATAGAATCTCTTACCAAATTATTAGATGGTCTAGGTAGTCTGATATTATTGTTCTGTCAAGTGTTATATGAATCATCATTTGTTACAAGGAGATTTTTATTTTTATGTATAAGGGTGACAGATTCTAGAATGTATACAGATGTTACCGTAAGTATACTGAGATGAATGAACAGCATTCTACATGAGTCTCTGGGTCTTTTTTTTGCCAATATACCTTAAGGCTCTTTTTTGAATTACAAAAACATTTTTGAGCTGGTAAGAACAGCAAGCGCCCCAAAATTCAATACCATACCTTAGATGAGATTCGATTGGAGCAATGTTGTTTCAGACGCCATCTTGATTTGGGATTTTTCAATGGTTTACTGTATTCTACTAGTCAAGCCATATTGGGGAGGTCATATTGACTGTCTAAACTCTATGATCCGCCATTTTGTTTCGGACGCCATCTTGGATTTGGAGTTTTTCATGGTGTACTGTATCCTGCGAGTCAAACCCTTTCATTTGATATCCATATTATTAATATGGGATCCGGCGAACATCTTGGATTTACAATGATTACAACATAATTGTATTGTCATCAGGCAATTTCAGACCAAATTTCAGATCAATCGGTCTACAGGAAGGGGGTAAAGTTTCAATTACTAGATTTGACCCACACAAGAACCAAAACCGTTTAAAAATATTCCAATTCTTGATCCCAACATCCCTGCCAAGTTTGGTATGTCATGATGACCTGACAAACATCCATTTGTCAGTAATTAATAAATTCTATCGAACGCACCGTCGGATTTTGAAATTTTTTGAATTCTATTAAGTACTATACATTTTTATCAACCGACGAAACCAAAAAGGAGGAGGTTCTCTAGTCGACGCGTATATTTTTTTTATGTATAACCACGCATAACTTTTTACTGAGACGTCCGATTCCGATAATTCTTTGGTCCCATTTAAATTTAAAAGATGAAATCCAACCCCTAAGGGTAGCAAAATGAAGGATATTGATCACTCACCCTCTGAATTCTGGTCCGTTAACCGATTCTATCAGGCATAACTTTGTACTGGGTTCTTCGATTTGGATGATTCTTTCTTTATTAGATGGGGTATACCTCATAGTTGATCATATTTGGATTTCGAATGGAATTATCCACCCTTACGGGTAGAAAAATAGGGGATAATTGATTTTTCACTTGTGAACATTGGCACACATATGTAGTTGACAATGACAGATCGCTATTGTCATTATTTTTGTTCTCCTACATCCGTCACAATCATTATATTCTATGAGAGGATGGAATGATATACAAAGTAATGAAATAAACTAACCAGAACAACAAAAATAATTTATATTACAACAAATAGTAAAAGTAGATATCATGTTGAAAAGGGAAACATTCTCAATTGAATATTGGTAGAAAGATTTATATTTTCAACATGTAGATATCATATAATTTAACTGGTAATAGTTGAAGTAAGGTGGGTAAGTAAGTATTTTGGAAGTAATAAAAAAAACAAGTGAATAGTAATCATTAGATTTCAGCCACAAAAAATTGAAAAATAAAAACTTTTCAACAAAAAATTAAACCGACGAAATACGGAACTGAAAAGTAAAAAATAAAATAAACCTTCTTAGTCCTAATAACTGAGCTCCTAAACTAATGCAAGTATCTAATTTTGAGTCGGCGCCAAACAAACAATCAACGAAGATCATTAAATTACTTCAAAAAAATTATGAGAATGTCACCGCGCAACTCGATGCCATCATTGTACGCCTTACCTAATTCATTTGCTTGTTTGTTTAGCGCCGACTCAAAATTAGTTACTTACATTAGTTGAGGAGCTTAGTTATTGAGACTAAGAAGGTTTATTTTATTTTTTACTTTTCAGTCCCGAATTTCGTCGGTTTATTTTTTGTTAAAAAGTTTTGTGTTGACTGTTTGAAAGTTTTTAATTTTGTTTTGTTTCTAGAAGCCTGTTAATTAAGTGTTTTTATGTTTTGTTGCATGTTTTTGTTTTTTCGGTTTGGTTTGGATCTAGCTTCATTCTGGAAATTCCAGTTACTGTTTTAACGAAATTGACAGATTTTATGTTTATTGCTCTGATGCTGTTCAATGGAAATCCACCTTTAGATTTCCGATCGGGAACAATTTTTCACCTAGCAAAACAAGCGACAAGCGACAAGCGACAAGCGAGAACCCCATTCCTCGTCACGGTCCATTAGGTTTCAGTTCGTAAACAACATGAATTTTTTACGTAACCGAGTTATGCAACACGAATAGTTGGATAATTTCTCAAAGTCAGCAAATTCACGAAATGTATGCGGCATTCTCCCTAGCACGCGTATGAGATCAGAGTTCAGTCACCTTGAACCAGAAATCCAATAGTTGGCGTACGCCGAAGACTCCTTTGTTTTCATTTTTTCGGTCTAGGACGCCGTCTTCGGGTCGTAGACCCTTCGTTATGGGATATTCAGGATTGAGAGCTATTGCTTTTTATATTGTTTTCGGAAGTTTATTCGATTCAGAAGACGAAAAAAGTTGTGCCCGAAAACATCGAACTTTGTGGGAGGAATTTGATTACAGATGACATGGGAGGATTGATATTAGAAAAATAATAGTTTATAAACTAAAGAACACGCTTTAATAGAAAACTAAACTAAAGAGTAGAAAATAATTTTAAATGAGTTTGAAATAAGAATACAGTGATTAACAACAAATTTATTTCATCGTAAAAAAGCGTGGGGTGCTTTTTGAGATATTTTCATATGGAATCATAAATTTGTTGTTAATCACTGTATTCTTATTCCAAACTCATTTAAAATTATTTTCTACTTTTTAGTTTAGTTTTCTATTAAAGCGTGTTCTTTAGTTTTTAAACTATCATTTATTTTCAACTTTTTTGTTTTGTTTTCTATTAAAGCTTGTTTTTTAGTTTTTCAAACTATTATTATTTAGCTTTTTTAACTATTATTCTCCAATTTTGAATAGAATCGGACCATAATCACAAAACTCGTCCGCCATTTTGGAGCCGCCATTTTGAATCCTTCAATTTTGAAAAATAATCATAATCTCCGACCCCAAAAACCCCCACATACCAATTTTGAATAGAATTGGACCATAATCACAAAACTCGTCCGCCATTGGAGCCGCCATTAGAATTTTCCAATTTTTACAAAAGAATCATAATATTGGATAGAATCGGACCATAATCACAAAACTCGTCTACCATTTTGGATCCGCTATCTTCAATTTTTCAGTTTTGAAGAAAGAATCATAATCTCCGACCACCAAAACCCTCAGATACCAATTTTGAAGCGAATCGGACCATAATCACAAAACTCGTACGCCATATTGGAGCCGCCATTTTGTTTTTTTTTCAAACAAAAATTTCTTAAGGCATTGTCACCGGAATTATGTACACCTGCCAAATTTCAAATCATTCGTACGTCTGGAAGTGGGTCAAAATCGCGTCCAAAGGAGTCGGTTACAAACATACAAGTGAAGCTAATATAAAGCGTGTAATAAATAATAGTTTAAAAAAACTAAAGAACACGCTTTCATAGAAAACCAGACTAAAAAATAGAAAATAAGAAAAAAATGTATTTTATTTAAAAAAAAGCGTGGGGTGCATGGTATCGCCTCGGTGTGTAATGTACTATATAATTATTGATACCATGCACCCCACGCTTTTTTTTAAATAAAATAAATTTTTCTTATTTTCTATTTTTGTTGGTTTTTTATAAAAGCGTGTTTTTTAGTTTTTTTTAAACTATTATTTTTTTTTTTATGTGGTTTATTTATAAAAGCGTGTTTTTTCAGTTTTTTTTAAACTATTATTTTTTTTATTTTTTCGCAAATTGAAAAATGAAATAATCTCATCAAATTAGGTAATTATAATCTCCGACCCCAAAAACCCCCACATACCAATTTTGAATAGAATCAGATCATAATCACAAAACTCGGCCGCCATTTAAAAATCTTGAATTTTCCAATTTTTACAAAAAAATCCTAATATTCGACCCCAAAAACCCCCACACACCAATTTTGGATAGAATCAGACCATAATCACAAAACTCGGCCGCCATTTTGAAGCCGCTATCTTGAATTTTCCAATTTTCTACCAAAAAAATCATAATATCGGACCTCAAAACCCGCACATACCAATTTCGAATAGAATCAGACCATAATCACAAAACACGTCCGCCATTTTGAAGCCGCCATCTTGAATTTTCCAATTTTTACAAAAGAATCATAATATTTGACCCAAAAACCTCTCACATACCAATTTTGAATAAAATCAGACCATAATCACAAAACTCGTCCACCATTTTGGAGCCGCCATCCTGAATTTTTCAAATTTGACGAAAAAATCATAATCTCCGACCACAAAAACCCTCGGATACTAATTTTGAAGCGAATCGGACCATAATCACAAAACTCGTACGCCATATTGGAGCCGCCATTTTGTTTTTTCTTCATACAAAAATTTCTTCATGCATTGTCACCGGAATCATGTACACCTGCCAAATTTCAAATCATTCGGACGTCTGGAAGTGGGTCAAAATCGCGCCCAAAAGAGTCGGTTACAAACAAACAAACAAACAAACAAACAAACAAACAAACAAACAAACAAACAAACAAACAAACAAACAAACAAACGAACAAACATACAAGTGAAGCTTATATAAAGCGTGTAAAAAGAAAAAGTTACATTCGACTCTTTCAGGTCCGAGGAATTCGGTGCAAAAAAGCAGTAGCAATACTTGATTTTATAGTAACTATATATCTACGATTTAAAAAAAATTATATACCACATTAATTTTAGCCATATTAAACGAATGGGGCACTCCCTCATCGCTTTCTCGCGGTTAAGGAGTTTGACGAAAATGAGTAGCAGACAACTCGCTGGTATGCCGAAAAAAGTGATGATAGCTTGTGTGCCCCATTTAATATCTTCACGTGTCATTTTGGATGGCTACAGGTGGTCACGAAGGGTCACGGATGGTCACGGATGGTCACGGATGTTTATGGATGCTCACGGTGGACACGCAGGCCGACTAGACAAGGTATACGGATGTTCATGAGTGATCACCGATGGCCATGCAGGCCGACTCGACAAGAATGGTCACGATGATGACCGCAGACGTTCAAGGGTGGCCACGGAAGGTCACTCGGGTCGACCGGAGAATGATGGTCACGGAGATGCTCGCGGAAGGTTAACGATGTTCATGGATGGTCATGAGTGGTCACGGATGTTTATGCGAGCCGACTAGAAAAGGAGGGTCACGAGTGGTCACGGATTGTCGTGTTTGGTCACATATATTCGAGATTGGTCATGTCTGGTCACACTGATGTGTGTATGTATGTATGACTGTCCTGGTGAGCAGATATCTTAGGTAGGAGATCTAACTTCTGTAAAAATCTTGTTATATGTGCAGAATAGAAAAATGAATGCAGAATAGAAATGAGGAGATTCAGTTGTAAGATATTTACGTCAGCTATGTAAGATATATACGTCAGATATGTAATCCATTCCTCCTGATATTCCTGGACATCATGGCCGCGGGACCAAAAGTACCCAAATGAACCTTCATAAGAAAAAGCATGGGATTTTGAGCCAGAACTCTCATAGTTACACTACTGGCGGCTCCAAAATGGGGGACGAGTTTTGTGATTATGGTCTGATTCTATTCCAAATTGGTATGTAGGAGTTTTTGGGGTCGAATATTATGATTCTTCTGTGAAAATTGGAAAATTCAAGATGGCGGCTTCAAAATAGCGGCCGAGTTTTGTGATTATGGTCCGATTCGCTTCAAATTTGGTATCTTAGGGTTTTTGTGGTCGGAGATCATGATTCTTCTGTCAAAATTGAAAAATTCGAGATGGTGGCTCCAAAATGGTGGACGAGTTCTGTGATTATGGTCTGATTCTATTCGAAATTGGTATGTGGGGATTTTTGGGGTCGAAAATTATGATTCTTCTGTGAAAAATGGAAAATTCAAGATGGCGGCTTTAAAATGACGGCCGAGATTTGTGATTATGGTCTGATTCTATTCAAAATTGGTATGTGGGGGTTTATGGGGTCGAATATTATGAGTTTTTTGTGAAAATTGGAGAATTCAAGATGGCGGCTTCAAAATGGTGGCCGAGTTTTGTGATTATGGTCTGATTCTATTCAAAATTGGTATGTGGGGGTTGTTAGGGTCGAAGATTATGATTACCCAATTCGATAAGATAATTAAATTTTTTGATTTGCAAAAAAATAATAAAAATAATAGTTCAAAAAAACTAAAAAAACACGCTTTTTTAAATAAACCACACTAAAAAGTAGGAAATAAATAATAGTTTGAAAAAACTAAAAAACACGCTTTTATAGAACACCAGACTGAAAAAATAGAAAATAAAAAAAAAAAATATTTCAAAAAAAGCGTGGGGTGCATGGTATCAATAATTATATAGTACATTACACACCGTGGCGATACCATGCACCGCACGCTTTTTTTTAAATAAAATGTTTTTTTTTCTTATTTTCTATTTTTTTAGTCTGGTTTTCTATAAAAGCGTGTTTTTTAGGTTTTTCAAACTATTATTTATTATGATCAACTTGAATATGCTCAACATCTATTTTCGTGCAGATCAGACTGTTAAACAACGCGAGCATTTTTTGAAAACTCGTCAAGAACTCAACGAGAGAGAGCGCAACGGCGAAACAAATTTAGTCATTAAATACAAGAATGGACTTCCCACAATTTGTTCAAAAAATGCTTGAATACATCCAGTAGCTCCTCAAAATCTCAAGATACTTTAGTAATATGTTATCAAAACTGCCGTGGCCTCAATACGAAGATTCATACTTTTTTTAAAAGCGTTTGTGAAAATAACCATAACGTAATTGCCACTACTTAAAGTTGGCCGTATGACGCTGTCAATAATAGTGAACTTTTCCAGGTAACTACTCTGTATATCGCAAAGACCGCAGTTACGGATCGCGTGGAGGTGGTGTACTTCTGGCGGTAGACAAGGACCTCTTCAACTCAGAGGAGTTTCCGTTAACGTGTTCAATAGAAAAATTGATATATTAGGAGTTGAAATTTTAGAAAACGCACCACATCAGTTATTATTCTCGTAGTATACATACCACCGAGTATCTCTTATGATGAATACGATGAATTATTCGAATTTTTCGAGAACTTCAAGAAAATCATAAAACCATCATTATTGAGATTTTAATATAAGTGAGCTACATGATCCTGAGAATCCTGATCAACACTCTAATCTTGTCTCACGTCTCAACTTTAAAATTTGTAATTCCAATATAGACATTTATCTATCGCCCAAGTGAATAGCCCTTGAAGTTTCACGAGACGAAAATACACTGGTACCCATTGACGTGCATCATCCAGGACTCCTAGTAAACATTCTTCTTGAATGTGAGAAAATTCCAGCTTTCACATCAAATTTGCAACGGTTCAACTTCAAGAAAGCAAATATCCGAAAACTGTCACAACTGTTTAGTGAAGTGAATTGGTGCGACTTACCTAATTTCCCAGATGTAAATTCAGCATCCCTCTTTTTCAACAATACCATTCAACGTATTTTTGAACAATGTGTTCCCTTAAAAAATGTCGGTCAGTCAAATACCCAGTTTGGTTCACAAGAGACATTATTACTAAAATGAAAGTGAAAAATCATTATCTAAAAATGAACAGAAAACGTAGATATCTATTTTACCTAGAACGCCTGAGGAATGTCCGACGTACTCTTAAATCAGCAATAAATAGTGCTTACACTCTGTTCGTGAAAAATGCCGAAAAAGATTTGAAAGTACACCCCCAGAATTTTTGGAACTACATCAATTCAAAAATGAATAAATCACGTATACCTGGTAGAATGCTTTACGAAAATCTAAACTTCTCAACACCTAACACCATTGTCAACGCATTTGCGAAATACTTTGAAAGTATTTATTTACCCTCTACTACCTCGGATCATAACGACTCTAATGATGAAGAACACTTAAGCAATAGTCCCAACTTTTCAATATAAATTATATTTCCATCGAGCAAATATATAATGCGGCAAAACAATTGAAGAATAAATTCACCTGTGGACCCGACAATATACCAATCAAATTTGTGAAAGACCATATTGAGCTACTTATTGAACCTATTCACATTATCTTCAACATAATCATCAAAACTAAAACTTTTCCCCAGCTATGGAAAATTTCTCGTGTATGTCCGGTATTCAAAGCTGGAAAACAGACCGAAATTATAAACTACCGACCTATTGTCCTAATCTCAGTATTCTCCAAGCTGTTTGAGATAATCCTTGGCGACCTTATGTATGCACATGTGAGAAATTTGATCTCAGACTCTCAGCACGGATTTGTTGAAGCCCGCTCTACCTCCACTAATCTTTGTACTTTTACTCAGTTTGTTTCCAAAACTCTCGACTCTAGAGATCAAGTTGATGTTGTTTATACAGATTTTAGTAAGGCTTTCGGCCGGGTTTCACATGAACAATTGCTAAGAAAGCTACCGTACTTTGGCTTCTCACCTGATATTCAGCAGCTTCTAAAATCTTATTTATCAAATAGAAATCTATTTGTCGAATATGAAGGAGTCAAATCATCGACATTTGTTGCTACTTCGGGTGTTCCTCAGGGTTCTAACCTAGGACCTCTTCTATTCCTTCTGTTTATTAATAACATAACACACTGCATTAATTCCCATACATTATTATATGCAGACGACATGAAAATCTTTAGGAAAGTAGATAATTTATCAGACTGCAACTTACTACAGGAGGATATAAAAATCTCTGTATTTGGTGTGAGAAAACAAACTAGGATTAAATATTAATAAATGCAAAGTTATGTCATTCACTCGGAAACAAATTCCAGTTCAATTTAACTATCAAATCAACAACTCTGACTTAACTCGTATTTTTGAATTTAAAGACCTGGGCATTACATTTGATCCTAAGTTAACGTTTTCGAAACACATTGATAATACCATCTCAAGTGCCACCAGGTCATTGGGATTCCTGATAAGGAACTGCAAGGAATTCACCTCAATAGACACTCTACGTACTTTGTACTATTCTCATGTTAGAAGTAAGCTCGAATACTGTAGCCCAGTGTGGAATCCCAATCACTTGAAATTCATCTCAAATATTGAAAGCAACGTGAAAAAGGCAACTTGATATTTATGTATAAAATTGTCAAAAACACGGAATCTATCCTGAAAGAGGATACAACTACAACTTGCTTCTCGAAGAATTTGATCTGTGCTCGTTAAGAAAGCACCGTGAAAAAGGCAACTTGATATTTATGTATAAAATTGTCAATAACCTAGTAGACTCATCAACCTTACTATCTTTTTTTAATTTCAATGTTCCGCGTGTGACATCTAGATCTCGACTACTATTCAACATTGGAGTTCCGCACACGCTTCATCATTTTCACTGTCCCATCTCGACAATGTGTCGAAGCTATAATAACTTAAGCAACGTAGATATTTTCTTTTCGAGCCTATCAAATTTCAAACATACAATAAATCGCCTATTACCAAACTAATTAATGGTTTAGATATAGTTTTATGTTTTATCTTTGCTATTCGAATTTTCTTTTCTTTTAATTTTTCTTTTTGTAATTACTACCTAATTATGAAATCATGTTCGCAATAGACATTATGTACACCTGTAATTGGGTTTTCGAACCTGCTGGATGTATTCAATAAATAAATAAATTATGTACAAAATGAACAATGGACGTATTTTATTTTATTTAATTATTAAATATTCAATGGGCTCTGCTTTTTACGATACCCGAAAGAGAACAGGCGATTAACTACAAGGAACTCGTCATTCCACAGCCAACTTTGATTGTGTTATGATAACGCGTAAAATTAACATTTATTTTGTATGAGTTATTTTTTTTTAATACTTTTCCCTTGTTTCTAGTAGAAGAAAATGGTGGAACGTACGAAGAATAATATTCATTTTAGATTATTATTTGAATCTTGTTTTACTACATAACAGGGAAAGTAAAAAACTGTTATTTAAGCTGCTTATGATTTACCAATATAGTGACAACTATTATTAACAACACAGGCTTTTTTTTCTTTTCTCTATTACTATAAAGTTATATGACATAAATAGAATGTTTTCTACTTCATTTAATTATCTAAACCTTATTCTACTAGAGCATAGGAAAATTAAAATATCAAAACCGCGATTAATAAATAGGGGTGCCGCCAGATCCAAAACATGTTCCACATTTTCTTTTTGTGTTTGATGTAACAGATAACACGCGACTACGATTTTGAAACTTGTCAGGCAAAACGTCAAAATACCCATCATGGTCATCTCAGTTTACCATTCCTATGCAACACTAACAACAGCCTACTATGATATCCCTTACATAGGAATGGCACCAATGTAATTCTATTTTCAAATAGTTTTGGCATAAAATTTCCGTGCCGAATCCAACTTTTGTTTTCATAGCTCCCACCATCTCTTACACTTTTTATATATTAATAATTTGGTCGTTACGAATACACAGAAATTATCTTTTTCTGGGTACCTCTATCCTCTATATAATATTATTATCGTCTCATTTTCCAAATCGACCGACCTGATGGTGTGTTGCTAGATCTCCTCCGTTTCCACTTCAGAATCCACATAATCCCAGAAGCTCCAATGGGGTGTCATTTGCGGAAATCGTGTGTTAGGTAACCCCTCAATATTAAATACCCAATTCCATACAATACCAAGGTACGAGGATAATATAAACACCTAGCGAACGCCCAAGAATGCGTTGAAAATTCACATATGCTAGTATTAAGGGGGTACATAATCGATGTTGACAAATATTTTCAAGGAACCTTAAGTGGTACTAACCATATATATATATTTATATATATATATATATACATATATATATATATATATATATATATATATATATATATTTTTAGTTTCTTGACCACATATATATTTTCTTCAATTTCTCGGAATAAGGTCTGATTCAGTCAATTCATATAATTTCTCTTAACTACGTTTCGACATGGTATTTGTCATCATCAGGTTAAAACACTAAAATTAAAAATATGGAGTTTGAGACATATTTAACTTAACACAATATTGAAATGTATGCACTAAAATAATTCTTTAAAAACATATGGTTCGAAATATAACAAGTTATTTAACTCAATATAAAAATATCTGTAACATTTATGAATATTCACTTACAAATTATTTTATTTGAATTTTGCGTTCGCATCGTACGAACGTTATTGTAGTTGTGTGACTGCGTCGAAGTTATCGGGAATGGTTTGTTTATCTTTCATGCATTTTTACCCTCTTCATAAGTACATTGGATTGTTTATATTGAGTTATAGTATATGAGCCGGACTGTATTTTTTTGGCAGCATGTAAAGATCAGTTTTCATTATTATTACTATAAACAAAGTTAAAAAAGGTTGTTATAAATCTGGCTTAAGTTTTTGATATCATTTCTGTTGTCAATGCTATTGGGGTCTTTTTTAATATGTATCATTTCAAGGAATGTTCTTGCTCTTGGATTCCTTTCTTTGGTCAAAATTTCCACGTTGTTAGTGTCAAACTTATGTTGATTTTCTTTTTCGTGTTTGGATAAGGCTGTAATGTCGGTTTTTGGGTATTTGTGGGCTTGTACTCGTTTCTGCAAATATTGTTTTGTTTGACCTATATAGGTATTTTGACATTCTTTGCACGGTATTCTATATACTGTATGAGTTTGTTTGTTTTTTGGTATTCCTGGTTTTAATTTTGAATAAATGGTTTTGTTCGTATCTTTCAGTCGGTGTGAAATAGTTATGTTGTGTTTTTTCATTGTTTTATTAATTTTATTCGATAGTTTATGTATGGTAAAGGTATGTATGTTATTGTTTTCTTCACTTCATTATCATTTTTATTGTAGATCGCATGTATTCGTTTTTTTATTGTTTTTTCTGCAAAGTGGCTGAAATAATTATTTTCTTTCAATAAATTCTTGATTATTTCTATATTATTTTTCCTGAATTTTGGGTGAGCAAGCTTTATAGCTCTGTCAGTTGAATTTTGAATAACATTTTTTTTGTAACCAAGGGGTGCGTTTGACAAATAGTTTGTGTATATATATATATATATATATATATATATATATATATATATATATATATATATATATATATATATATATTATACATGTGTAATTTTACATTTGCGTCATTTTATATTTGAATAATTGTATATTTGTGTGGTCTCCATTTTATTTGTGTTATCCATCTATATACGGTGTAGAATTGTAATAGATCATGTTTTTATAGATGCCTTAACATGATTTTAGTTAGTTTAGTTTTTGTGCCCCTATATATGTTATATCTATATTTCTTATGATTTAGATATTATATTATTCTTTAGATTTTACCCAATTTATATTTTACCACCCACAAGTAACTTTTGTAGCTTCTGTGGTTCCTACAATAATTATTTGAATAATGTAAATTTTATCATTTTTCTGTTATCTGTTCAATGGTAAATAAATATTCTTATTACTATTATTATATCTCGGTTGAATCATATTGTCTGACTTCAGCAACAGGGGTTGTTCAGACGACACACTTCGAGTAAATATTCGAACCCACACTCAATGGGACAAGTTTTAGAAGGGTAAGCATAACCATATACGTGAATTGTTCAGCGGAATGCTATATACGTTTATCAACGTCAAGGTTTTTGTCTTGCTCCAATTATTTTCGTATCCTGCAACGGATTTTATCACAGCGTATATGAATTCGTCAATGTGCGGCTATTGGAATTCCATTGTGAGCGACCCACAGAATAATTCATAACTTCAGAAACGTTCAAGACAACTCAACCAACTTTTTTCCAATGGATTCCTTAGGCTTTAGGAGACGATGGGCCCATCGCCCATAACGATTTTTTTTAAATGACAAATTACAAATGACAACTCGACTTTTTCAAATGCAACACCCTATTGCATCATTGCAAGGCATTTTCAAGAGATTTCTGTGGAAATAGGGTTTGTGGTGTCTACTTTGTAAAGATTGCGAGATTTGTTGCAAAATAAGACATTAGCAAGTAGCAATACAGTACGTTTCAAAAAGTTTTCACCATATGGGAAACTTTTTTTAATATCCAATTTTATTGAAAAGGGAAACATTCTCAATTGAATATTGATAGAAAGATTTTTCTGTGAATTGAAAAATCCACGATTAAAATGAAGTTATTTTTTGTGAATGTCTAACAGAAAACAACCTGAGATCTACCTTTCTCTGGTTCAATTTTATATTGAATCCTTTATGTGAAGAAAACCGTTTAAATTCGATTTTTCTATTCATTCCACTTCACATGGCACTTATCTCTCACTATATGCTAGACGGGCTTGCCACTCCTACTGAGAAGGAATCTTTTATTTAGAAACCTATCGAGGTGGGAGATTTTCGGAGTGTTTCTTTCTGTCACTAGGTACCGCCAGTTAAAGTTTATCTTTTCCGGCGTACCTATAGGTGTTACAAGATCGATGATGGTTTGTTTACGTTGTGTCTCACTTCAGCCAGAGTTTTTTGGACTTTTGGCTGGTTGACTACTCCGTACTGATGAGGGCCAAGAAGCCTGAAACCGGTATGCGGATTGTTAGGTGAACACGACTTAAATTAAACATAATCGAGCTTATCAGAAAGAAACATTTGCATTCAATGTCCATTGATATTTTATGGAAGTATGCATGGATTTTCAGGTGAATATCATTCAACGTTCTGCGTGGTATTTGCCAGGAAAGTAGTTGTTTTTCACCTGAGATCTACCTTTCTCTGGTTCAATTTTATATTGAATCCTTTATGTGAAGAAAACCGTTTAAATTCGATTTTTCTATTCATTCCACTTCACATGGCACTTATCTCTCACTATATGCTAGACGGGCTTGCCACTCCTACTGAGAAGGAATCTTTTATTTAGAAACCTATCGAGGTGGGAGATTTTCGAGTGTTTCTTTCTGTCACTAGGTACCGCCAGTTAAAGTTTATCTTTTCCGGCGTACCTATAGGTGTTACAAGATCGATGATGGTTTGTTTACGTTGTGTCTCACTTCAGCCAGAGTTCTTTGGACTTTTGGCTGGTTGACTAAACATAATCGAGCTTATCAGAAAGAAAAAACCGGTATGCGGATTGTTAGGTGAACACGACTTAAATTAAACATAATCGAGCTTATCAGAAAGAAACATTTGCATTCAATGTCCATTGATATTTTATGGAAGTATGCATGGATTTTCAGGTGAATATCATTCAACGTTCTGCGTGGTATTTGCCAGGAAAGTAGTTGTTTTTCACCTGAGATCTACCTTTCTCTGGTTCAATTTTATATTGAATCCTTTATGTGAAGAAAACCGTTTAAATTCGATTTTTCCAGAAAACAACTACTTCCCCGGCTATAGCCACGCTGGACATTGAACTACATCTGATAGATATTTTGAAAAAGCCCTAATTCAAAAGAAAAAATCTGAAATTGAAAATTTGCATTTTCATTCAGATAGTTATTTGGTTTTCTATTCCAGTCTTAATTAAGAACTCATAAAGATGAATGAGGCAAAGAAGAATGTTTTCCAAAAGAGAGTACTCACCAGAAATCATTCGTAACATTGACGCAGGAGAGACATCGCATTCACTAGGTCTTCAATACATTTTTGTCGACGAAAATCTAATTCACGATCATCAGGAAGACCGGAAGAAATGGGAAACACATTTTCAAGAAGCAATCTCACTTTGCAAAGATGGAAAAAGTTAGAATCATTTCTTTTGGAGAGACACTTTGAAATTAGTGTTTTCTGACATTAAAACCTGTCATGGGGTATGATAGATTGATTTGTTGTAAATATAAACAGGATGTTCATAAAATCAGATGTGGAATCATCTGCGACTGAAAGATAAACTTTATAGTCACTATCTTCCATCGTAAGATAAACTCTTGTGGGTATTCATGTTGAATAGAAACATTCTCAATTGAATATTATAGAAAGATTTTTATGTGAATTGAAAAGCACGATTAAAATGAAGTTATTTTTGTGAATGTTAACAGAAAAACTACTTCCCGGCTAAAGCCACGCTGGACATTGAACTATATCTGGAGATATTTTGAAAAGCCCTAACTCAAAAGAAAAAATCTGAAATTGAAAATTTGCATTTCCATCCAGATAGTTATTTGGTTTTCTATTCCAGTCTTATTAAGAACTCATAAGATGAATGAGGTAAAGAAGAATGTTTTCAAAGAGTACTACAGAATCATTCGTAAATTGACGAGGAGAGAATCGATTCACTAGTCTTAATCATTTTGTGACGAAAATCTAGTTCACCCTTCCACGATCATCGGTCTTCCTGATGATCGTGGAAGCGTGAAATAGATTTTCGTCGACAAAAATGTATTGAAGACCTAGTGAATGCGATGTCTCTCCTGCGTCAATGTTACGAATGATTTCTGGTGAGTACTCTCTTTTGGAAAACATTCTTCTTTGCCTCATTAATCTTTATGAGTTCTTAATTGAGACTGGAATAGAAGATCAAATTCTGAATAAAAATCCAAATTTTCAATTTCAGATTTTTTCTTTTGAGCTAGGTTTCTTTCAGAATATCTATGTAGTTCAATGTCCAGCGTGGCTTCAGTCGGGGAAGTAGTTGTTTTCTGTTAGACATTCACAAAAAATAACTTCATTTCAATCGTGGATTTTTCAATTCACAGAAAAATCTTTCTATCAATATTCAATTGAGAATGTTTCCCTTTTCAACATGAATACCCCACAAGAGGTTATCTTGACGATGGAAGATAGTGACTAAAGTTTATCTTTCAGTCGCAGATGATTCCACATCTGATTTTATGAACATCCTGTTTATATTTTCAACAAATCAACTTGTATCGTTGTTGTCAAAATTCTAAATTTTCAAACGGTATACAGGAGAGAACAAAGAATTGGAATTTACCAGTAAACTACCCCTATTTTCGACATTATCAAAAAAGTTTATCTAGAAGAGCTGTTAAGAAACATTTTTGAAATTTGAAATATCATCCATTTTTATCCGTTTTCTATGGTTCTAGCCTCAAAGTGTACTAGTATCTCATATACACCTTATAAGCCGGGTCCACATCAGACCAACAAAACAGAAACACGACAAATGAGCAACTTTCTGAAAACAAAACAAAATGAAAACTTGTGTCCGCACTGCCAAGAGACAAAATGACAACAAAAGTTTTTAGTTTTGGTTGTGTTTCGTGTCATCCACACCTAGAATTAGTTTTCTTTATCAGAAATTTATAAACGGTGAAAATATGTGGCGTTTTCATGCTGAAAGAGAAAAACGAGAGGATTTTCTAATCATGTCTGCTGGTTTGTGCTTCTTCGAAGAGAAAATAAAAGACGCTTTTGGGCAAAATTCATTGCATCCGCTTTTTTTTTATAGTGGTTTTTACACGCTTTATATTAGCTTCACTTGTATGTTTGTTTGTTTGTTTGTTTGTAACAGACTCCTTTGTGCGTGATTTTGACCCACTTCCAGACGTCCGAATGATTTGAAATTTGGCAGGTGTACATAATTCCGGTGACAATGCATCAAGAAATTTTTGTGTGGAAAAAAACAAAATGGCGGCTCCAATATGGCGTACGAGTTTTGTGATTATGGTCCGATTTGCTTCAAAATTGGTATCTGAGGGTTTTCGTGGTCGGAGATTATGATTCTTTTATCAAAATTGAATAATTCAAGATGGCGGCTCCAAAATGGTGGACGAGTTTTGTGATTATGGTCCGATTCTATTCAAAATTGGTATGTGGGAATTTTTGGGGTCGAATATTATGATTCTCCTGTAAAAATTGGAAAATTCAAGATGGCGGCTTTAAAATGGCGGCCGAGTTTTGTGATTATGGTCTGATTCTATTCAAAATTTATATGTGGGGGTTTTTGGGGTCGGAGATTATGATTACCTAATTTGATAAGATTATTCCATTCCTTTATTTGCAAAAAAAATATAAAAATAATAGTTTAAAAAAAACTTAAAAAACATGCTTCTATAAATAAACCACACTAAAAAGTAGGAAATAAATAATAGTTCAAAAAAACTAAAAAACACGCTTTTATATAAAACCAGACTAAAAAAATATAAAATAAGAAAAACATGTATTTTATTTTAAAAAAAGCGTGGGGTACATGGTATTAATAATTATATAGTACCCAACAGACATTATAGGTAACATTTACGTCATTTCGACCTTCGAATAGGTTGGCGCCCTAATTGGCGAAGGTAATTATTACGTTATAATTACCTTAAATTTACCATTATGGGGAAAAAAATGGAAGTAATTCAGAAGTCGAAATTTGGGAAATTAAGACATTTTTTCTTATAAGTTGAAGGCATAAATAGGTAAAATTGCCTTCAGACTAGTCGACTGATGGTAAAAATGTAGTCATTTTTACCTATTTAACACTGTAATGAAACAAACCATGGCAAGTTAGAAGAAGATGATAAAAGTTTACTGTATATTGTGTATCTTAACCTACATGCTTATACGTGAAAGCGTTGAAGTTGACATGAACATGGCGTATGAAGAAAAAACTGTCAATAAACGTATAGCAGGTAATGCAATAAGTGATTTCGCATTCACACCTAGTTGTAATTTTATTTGCGATACAAACTTTTCTGTGATAATGTTGATTTTTACTCGTCTAAAACAAGTGGGTCCATCAAATTATTGAATTTGTATGTAAAAAACCATTAATTTATGTCTACTTTCACAACTTTTTCCATCAAACACTCCAAAAACTGATTTTATAGATGAAGTATGTGTATGCATATCATATTCACCTATTTTTTGACTACCGATCATTAAAATGTGGTCGATTCGAGAAAATTATGTATTATTCTTACAATGGCGGAAACGGTTCAAACCGAAAAATATGGCGTAGGTTCCATATGGGACCTTTATGTCGAAATTCCTTAAAATTTTGACTATGAGAACAGATAGACTTTGTTCAAAGTCGAAAGTAACCTTTATTCCTGACTTTGAAGTCCATTTTCCTTATCTTGGGATTTCAGACCCTTTCACATTGTGGTCACGTGATGAAATACAATATATGTTATTGGATTTTTTTTCATGCATGTCTATACGTTTCGTTCTCTGGATGGATTGCGAATCGTGGATAATAAATTTATATTTCACTTATTCTATGTTCTGTGCAGAAACACTCAAATGTCAATACGGGGTGAAAAAGTCAATATGTTTTGCTAATGTTAATGGTAAAGCCAAGTAACCTATAGTTACTCAGAGAAATGGATATAGACTAGAAAACCCTGTAATGAGTGTTTATTCTGGAATTAAATATCAAATCCATCAGTAATGTTGATAATAGTACGCGATATTTATATTTCAGTGCACATCTTCCCAGAATAGAAACCATTATTAATGTTATGGTCTAATGAGGGAATCTCTTTCCGAAGAGAAATAGCCAATCATAACATTTTAAATATAAAATGGTGTGTTGTGATTGGCTGAATAATTTTGATTTGACATTTCTGCGTTCCGCATTCAGTGCCCGGAAATATAAAATTTATCAGCCAACTGTAAATACCATTAAAAAATTGACCAATTATGATTTGCTTGATTTTGACTTTTCCGGAAGCCACAATGATTGGTTTTGAAATTTTCGAAGCCATGGAAACTCATCATTTCAACACATCAATCTCTTATTTTTGTTAAAATAAATTTTCTATTTGATTTGATTTTTTTGCGTATTCAATACAATTTTTTCATCCATTTACTTCAAAAGGATGAACTTTATTGAATTCCATTTTGTCGCTGCATCATTGAAAACGTCGCGGCTGTAGTTTACCGCTGGCGACAGACGAAGCTTTCTGAATGCAGCCCATTCATTGTTCAGTATCTCTTACCGACATGACCTGAGACCTAACCAAAGTTTAAGGTTGACGCTTTCATGTTTTCATTTCAATAATGGATGAGTGTTTTAAAATAGTTGCCGTCATAAAAAGACGTGGAGCAACACCCATAGTTGAATATTCCTATGAACCACATAAGTGGGAACAAAAAGGAGAGTGTTCTACCATCTTTTGGTAATTCAGATTTTCCATGCATTATTAATATTTTTAGTAGGTCACCAACTGCTTGTATGGAGACTGTATGCGACAAGGCCCAATGTCTGAGCTCCTCTAACAATGAGAGGTTATCTTCCAAGCTTTGTGCCTTATTCCCATTGAACTCATCGTCTTCTGATCCATATTTTTCCCCGGTATCATCATCAGTAAAAGCAATTTCACACTCTACATTAATTTCTGCAGTTTATGATGACTGAGTGGAAGATGATGGCTCTGATCTCTGGACATCGGAAAGTATAGGATGGTTTGGGATTATATTTTCATTTGTTCTCATTCTGGCAGCTAATCGATAATAGTTGATGGTATACCTGTATGGTTTACTAACTCTATTCGAATTTTTGCTCGGCATTTTATAGATTTCTAAAATTTAGGGCACAATAAACAAATTAAAGGAAGTAAATTGTATCATGTCATCCTCATCTGAATCGACTTGGTCTTTAATATCTGATGATAGACAAAGTTACTTTGAGGATTTTATTTTAGGTAACTTTGACTTCGTTGTAGACATTTAGTCTGATTAGACAAATATTGTGGTAATCTCGCCCTCATTGTAGGGCAGTAGGTATAAACTAGGTCAAGAAATGTCCAGGCAGCTCCTTTAACTTAATTGGTGCCAAAATAGGTAATGAAGAGTATATAGTAGACCTGTTTACTGACTTGTCAATTCCCTGACTATATGAACACACATGAGGTAATAAGTAGGTAAATATTCACCAGAAGGTTTTTCCTGAGAGTTCCAAGTATTTTGAACACATTTTTCCGGTTACCTTTAGGTAAAATTTAACCTAGTAAATAACTCTATTAACCCATGAGTCTGTGAAGGTATATTTGAAGTCCATAACAAGTAATTTCATACTACGCACTACGCCTATTAAGTTTTTGGTTTTTGAAGGGGATTTGGTGGTCTCAATTATGGTTTTTATAACTCCAATTATAACTTTGGAGTTAGTTAGTACTTGAAGGTAAAATATTCGGTCAGAAATGGGTAAATTCGGACTCCTTGAAGCCGTTTTACCCTACTGCTTGGTATAATTTTCCTATAATGTTAGTTGGGTACATTACACACCTAGGGCAGTAAAGTAAGAAATGTCTCAGATCACAGGTAATTGTTGGCTGAGGCAATACCATGCAGCCCACGATTCTGTTTAAATAAAATACATGGTTTTTTATTTTATATTTTTTTAGTCTGGTTTTATATAAAAGCGTGTTTTTTAGTTTTTTTAAACTATTATTCATCATACTCTTTATTTCCAGCATCGCATAATAAAGGATATTCTCGATAGAGTTCAATTAATTTACTAGTGTTATCCACAGTCCACTTCCATTTTTCAGCCGACATACTGTGTACTTATTTTCAGTCCCCATACAAAACACTGAGAGGTCCGCAAAGATGTATTCTTGTTTTGTCTTTTTTTTTTCAGATGTACTCGCACCCGCTGACGAATGTTGCCAGAAATGGCAACAAAACAGAAACCCTTTGATGTTTACCGACTCGCAACGAGAACGCGAAAAGTTGCTGGAATCAGAAACAAAACACGTTTTATGGATGAAATATCGGATTTGTTGCTAAATTGTTGAAAAACATTGAGGTGATGTTTTGTTGGTTTGATGTGGACCTGGCACCTCCCTCATATTACTATAATAATATTTTAATGCAATTGTTCCAATTTATTATTTGTACTAGAATATTAACGTTTGTTGAAAATTGTTCAATCTTTTACTAGTGTTTTGGTGCAAATTTGATATTTCACTCTGCATGTCCATACCCAACTAACATTATACGAAAATTATACCAAGCAGAGGGGTTAAATTGGCTGGAAAAAGTCAGAATTTACCTATTTCTGACCAAATATTCTACATAGAACTACTAACTAACTCCAAAGTTATAATTCGAGTTATAAAAACCGTAACTGAGACCACCGGATCTCCTTCAAAAACCATAAACTTCATAGGCGTAGTGCAGAAATTACTTGTTGTGAACTTCAAATATACCTTCACAGCCTCATGGATCAATATAGTTATTTATTAGGTTAAATTTCATCTGAAGGTGACCATCAAAATGTGTTTAAAATACTTGAACTTTCAGGGAATACTTTCCAGTAAATATTAACCTAATTAATACCTCGTGTATGTTCACATAGTCAGGGAATATACAAGTCGGTAAACAGGTCTACTATACACTCTACATTACCTATTTTGGCACCAATTTTTGTCCTAGTTTATAACTACTGTTCCACAATGAGGGCGAGATTACTACAATATTTGTCTAATAAGACTAAATATCTACAACGAAGTCAAAGTTACCAAAAATGAATTCCTCAAAGTACCTTGGTCTATTATCAGATATTGAAGCCCGAATCGATTTGGATGAGCATGACATGATACAATTTACTCTCCTCAAAAATGGTGGATTTATGCAACACCAATCAACAATTATCAAGTAACAATTATCACTTAACAATTAGCAATTATAAGTTGAACCATCATCTCACAATGGTCGTGTTTATGCAGACAAGTAACAATTATTAATTAACAATTAACAAGTAGAAAGTTGGCCATTTTTTAACTTCTTACTTCAATTGAATCAAATTTTCTTCTAGTGCGCAACTAGTATGCAGATGACGTAGATTAGTCCCTGCGATGACAAAAAATAACTTAACTTTTATTAAATAAAATATTCTGGTTAGTTTTGGTTTGTGGCGTCTTTTGAGCAAATCATAATATCTCGATTTTTTTAGTAGTAGTCACAATTGGCAAACAAATTGAATTGGATATTCCCGAGCATGGCATTCTGCAAAGTTAGTATTCTAAGAGTACTTTCAGACTATGCGGAACGCGGCCATGTCAAACTACAATTTTTGAGCCAATCACTACACACCATTTGATATTTAAAATGTTATGATTGGCTATTTCTCATGGATATTATTATGTCAAAATGTGTACTGAAAACAATTACCGCGTACTATTTTCAATACCACTGATATTTGATGTCCAATTCCAGAATAAACACTTCGATTTCAGGATAAATACTTATTACGGGGTTTTGTAGTATATATCGTTTTCTTTGAGTAACTAGGTATAGGCTAGACAGAGATACTTGGTTTTACCATTAACAAGAAGTAGAAAAATGTTTATGTTTTCTCCTTATTAGGAATTAAAATGATCATTTTACTGTTTCTGCTCAGAATATCGAATAACAACAATATAAATTGAATGAAAAAACATCCCGTAACAAATTTGTATTCCATCACGTGACCACAATGTGAAAGGGTCTGAAATCCCAAGATAAGGAAAATGGATTTCAAAGTTAGGAATAAAGGTTACTTTCGACTTTGCATAAAGCCTATGTGTTCTCAAAGTTGAAATTTTAGGAAAATGCGACTTAAAGGTCCCATATGGGATGGACGCCATATTTTTAGGCTTGAAGCGTTTCCGCCATCGCAAAAATGATCCATAATTTTCTTGAATCGACTATATTTTAATGATAGTTAGTCAAAAAATTGGTGATTATGATACTTCATCTATGAAATTAGTTTCTGCAGTGTTTGATGAAAAATGTTGAGGAAGTACACTTAATTTTCCATACAAATTTGATATTTTGAAGGGGCCCACTTGTTTCACACAAGTAAAATTCACAGAAAAGTTTGTATCGCAAATAAAATCCGAGCCAGATGTGAATGCGAAACCATCACTTGCATACATCATTCTCTGCTGCACGTTTCTTGACAGTTCTTTTTTCGTGCGCCATGTTCATCTTCAAAGCTTTTACGAATAAACATGTTGGTTAAGATACACAATTTGTAGTAAACATTTATTATCTTCTTCTAACCTTCTACTGCTTTTTTTGATATAGTGTTAATAACCTAAAATAGGTGGAAATGACTAAATTATTACCATCAGTCGACTATTCTGAAGGCAATTTTACCTTTTTATGCCTTCGACTTATTAGACAAAATGTCTTGATTGCCCAATTTTCGACTTCTGAATTACTTCCATTTTCTTCCCCATATTGGTAAATTTAAGGTTAGGTTTATAATTTAGGTTGATTATAACGTAAGAATTACCTTCACCAATTTGGGCGCTGTCCTATTTGAAGGTCGAAATGACGTAAATTTTACTTGAAATGTTTGTTGGGTAATAACTATCAGTACGATTCAATTGAAGAGAACGTCAATAATTATGTCAATCGATTTGAAGGAGATACATTATTCAAAAACCAATACAGATTTCGAAAATATTTCATTGAAACATTTTGTGATATTTGTAACAGAAAATTCCAAACTTCCAGGAGTTTGAAAATTCACAGAACCAAAATTCACCTTTCATCATTACCTTCTCAACCATCTACAAATATTTACCCAAATTCACCAGAAAAATCATCCTTTACTTCGAGTTCTACTGAAGCTATTAACGCTGGTCTTGCTAATCTGAAGCAACGAATGCATCCTGAATAATTCTCTGGAAAGCTGGGAGTTTTTGCTATCCTTCGCTTATAACTATTTCATTCTTCCACCATCGAATGAAAACCGTAAAGATTCGCTTTCCACATATATCAAAAGGGATATCAATAACACCAATTCCACTCCTTCATATGTTTCTGAATCGAAGCCTCCATGCAAGAAAATAATAAATCCTATCAAATCCATTATAAATAAAGTGTCGGATGGTGATCTTTCTTCCACAATCAAACTACTAACTTCAGTATCCCAGATTTTAATGAGAACAAACATATGAAAATATAAACACCTGTGGTGACTTTAGTATAACGTGGTTTTATAATATAACTCATAAAGAGCGTAACTTTTTCAACAAGATTTTATGAACTAAGAGATGAAGATTGTTGTATGTACCAGCAATTAGGTTAATATCCGGCAGTTCAACCTGGAACCAACATGATAATTTGAATTTTTATAATGACATTCTCGAAGGTGGATCAATATAATCGAAAGTCCGTCTTCTTTTGAAAACAAATTATTCGGATGAATAGCAGGAAGTACGCGATATTCGAACGAAAACAAGAACAAAGAACGGACGCGATTAGTTATTGTTTTTTCTAACGAGTAATCTGAGCTCCGACGAGGCGCAATTAGGGGAATCGATAACAACCTTTGGAAAACAACCGAAGCAATAAATTTCTCCTAAGTGATATATCACCTTTGGAAATGAGTTTTTTTTTTTCATCCAGAGAAAGAATTTCCTGTGGAAATTGAATGAAAAATATGTTTTCTCAGAACATTGGCGGACGTAGCAGAATCTCAAAAGTATCAATTTGAATGGATTCAATAACAAAATGGCGGAACTGCAATATTTATTAAGAATTCAATGAAATTTAAGGAAATATTTGAAGCAATTCATCATTGAGCAAAACTTCGAATTCCACCTCTGCAAGATAGAAGGATATTACTGAGCCTAACCTATGCTGCCAAGCTGAGAGGATACCTAACACACCCCACTCGGGAGAACACCATACCCGGCAAATGTAGTCAGCTCTTTGAGAACAAACCAAGAACAACCAAACCTTTTTACGAGAGGACAAGAACCTACATCAACCAAACAAAAATAACACTACCACAATGTTATCCCATCAAATTCAACCCTCCCACTCCATGGACACTACCTAAACCAAAATGTCACAAACACCTCAGCCTAGCCAATAAATACTCAACCAATCCAACACTAATCAAAAACGAACTCAGTCTAATATTGGAGAATCATGAAGACTTTGTGAACCTATATACAGACGCTTCGAAAACGAGCGAAGGCACAGGAGCAGCATTCATAGGACCCAACATGTCATTACAGTTTAAACTCCCCAACTCATGCTCTGTATTCAATGGTGAACTATATGCCATTTACCGCGCCATCATGTTCATCAACACTTCTGATGACATGAAATTTCTCATTCTCACTGATTCCCTCAGTTCACTCGAATCAATTCAACAGTTGTACCCCACCAACCCACTAACACTCAAAAAAAAAAGAAGAACTCCATGAAGCAAAAATGAAAACCAAAGAAATTGAATTCGTCTGGATACCATCACACGTAGGAATACCCGGAAACGAAGAAGCAGACAAGAGAGCAAAAGCCATAAGTGACATTCGAAAAAAAGAACTCGTTAGAAACAGCATGGCAAGGAAGGAAGGAAAATGGCATGCCACTACCGCGAAACTACGCGAAGTGAAAAGTTCAGTGAAACCGTGGAAATCTCTTCCCAGAAACAGAAAAGACCAAGTTCATCTTACTCGCCTGCGCCTCGGCCACACACGCCTCACTCATGAATATCTACTCGATAAAAGTCCTGAACCAATATGTGAAACTTGCAACGTGAAGACCACCATCAAACACCTTCTCGTAGAATGCCCTCTACTCGCCCCACAAAGAAACACCTGCAATATCTCAGGATCATTAATTTCCTTACTCGGCCCACAATGTGTATTTAGTGACATCATACTTTTTATAAACACTATAGACATTGCCAAAAACCTGTAACCAATCTCTTAATGACTTGTAATACTATCAAGTTACGCTCGCTAATAACCTTCTAGGTTGATGCGATTTAATTAAATAAAAAAAAAAAAAAAAAAAACTTCGAATTCTGTGGAATATCAAAGTATCAACTAAATAAAATAATTATTAAAAAATCTTTCTGAAGACAAGCTTCTATTCAAATACCCCAAAAAGTGGAAAATAATTGCTTTGGATAGGTGATGTAGGTTATTTAGTGACTTACAGATTCAAAAGTTTGTCGCGCAAAGTCTTCAGTTCGAATACAAAAGTGACAAGCTTTTGAACTCACGAAATAACCTACGTACATACAAAAAAGGTTTTTTATTATTTATTTTATTTTGTGCTTTTTAGTTAGTATGCCTTAATCTATGCATTTTTGTTGAATCATCGTTTTCTTGAATTAAGCTATCTAGTTCTTCAATGAGGAGTCCATCTAAAGATCAACTCGTCTGCCATCCTGAAGCTGCCATCTTTAATTTATGAATTCTGACAAAAAATCAATAATCTTCGACTAAATTCCTAATCTCCAACCCCGAAAACCTCCACATACCAATTTTGAATAGAATTGGACCATAATCATAGATATCGTCCGCCATCTTGGAGTCGCCATATTGATTTCATGAATTTTGACAGGAAATTAATGATCTTCGACCCCGGAGACCCCTGTATTCAAATTTTGAATCGAATCAGTATAAACTCAAATCTCGTCCGCCATCTTGGAGCTGCCATTTCGTTTTTTCTTCTAACAATTTTTTTCTAATACATTGTCCCTAGAATTATGAAAACCTGCCAAATTTCACTTTAATGGAACAACTAGAAGTGGGTCAAAATTCACTTGCAAGATTTCTACTAAACATACAAACGTACAAATTTGAAATTAAATAAAAGCTTGTAAAAACTTTTTAACAAAAAATTAAACCGACGAAATACGGAACTGAAAAAAAAACCTTCTTAGGCTCAATAACTAAGCTCCTAACCTAATGTAAGTAACTAATTTTGAGTCGGCACCAAACAAACAAGCAAATGAATTAGATATGGCGTAAAACGATGGCATCGAGTTGCGCGGTGACATTCTGATAATTTTTTGGAAGTAATTTAATGATCTTCGTTGATTGTTTGTTTGGCGCCGACTCAAAATTAGTTACTTACATTAGTTTAGGAGCTTAGTTATTGAGACTAAGAAGGTTTATTTTATTTTTTTCCATTCAGTTCCGTATTTTGTCGGTTTAATTTTTTGTAAAAAGTTTTTATTTTTTATTTTTTTTGGCTGAAATCTACTAATTACTACCTATTTCTTTTTTTATTACTTCCAAAATACTACTTACCCACCCTATTCAACTATTACCAGTTAATTGATATGATTATCTACTTTTACTATTTGTTGTAATATAAATCATTTTTGTTGTTCTGGTTGGTTTATTCCATTACTTTGTATATCATTCCATCCTCTCATAGAATATAATGATTGTTACGGATGTAGGAGAACAAAAATAATGACATTAGCGATCTGTCATTGTCAACTACCTTTGTGTGCCAATGTTCACAAGTGAAAAATCAGGTATTCCCTATTTTTGTACTCGTAAGGGTGAATAATTCCATTCGAAATCCAAATATGATCAACTATGAGGTATACCCTATCTAATAAAAAAAGAATCATCCAAATCGAAGAACCCAGTACAAAGTTATGCCTGATAGAATCGGTTAACGGACCAGAATTCAGAGGGTGAGTGATCAATATCCTTCATTTTGGTACCCTTAGGGGGGTGGATTTCATCTTTTAAATTCAAATGGGACCAACTACGAAGTACACCCTATCCACTGAGGCTATCGAAATCGGACGGCTCAGTAAAAAGTTATTATAAATCCACAAGCGCCTGCACTTTATTCACTAATTAAACTCCATAAACAAAGTCACCCTATACAGCATTTTTCATTCAGCAGCGTCAGTCAAACTTTCCGAAAAACTAATCGACTTTATATCAGGAGATATAGTAATTTCGTACCAAAATTTAGCTTGGAAAACAAGCATGAACTAATGATAAAATTAAAAATATACGACTTCCAGGAAACTTATCTCCTTTGATGTTCAGAAATCATTTGAGGAGATAAAGGACTGATAATGTGTAATCCCTTCAGTATTTTATTAGCTGAAATATTTATGGACAACTTGGAGATAAAAATTCAATAATCCTTCAAGTAAAAATTTCTTATACTGGTTCAGATATGTTGACGACATTTTGGTGAACTTTGTGGGAACTGAAATATTTCGGCCATCATATGGAAAAATGTCTACTTCCTTACTAATTTAGGTAAATTCATCAAGAATAATATCTAGTCGGGCGCGTAGTCTCTCGTTTCGGATCTTTTTTGGGAAAGCCCAATTTTATATGTGGGAAAAAAATAAACAATGTTTGGAAAAGGTTATATACATAATTGTATCAATGAAAATGACAGTTTCACATGAAATCATTGAGCCATTGATTGTTTTAAAACAGTACTATTTTGTGAAAGGGTTATTTGAATAATGGATAATTTTTGAATTCTGATGTGTTAATTGTTTATCAAAAACGTTGAATTTGAATTATATTTTGAAAGAACTGGCGGCTTTGGGGATCTAGGATATTGAACTACATCTGATTTCATGAACATCCTGTTCATATTTTTAAACAAATTAAACTAGAATCATACTTGCCCGTGGAAACACTAGCAAAATATTGCACGCAAATCGGTTGGATGATTTTAAGCTCGGTCGTATTCATACATAACACTCCAAAGCCAAACTTTTTTTTTGTGGCGAATAAAAATAAATACAAAAAAGCACTAAAAAAAGCGTTCAACGACATTACGAATCTGAAAGAGGTCTCTACTTTGCTTCCTTTATGTTTTCCATTGGAATCGTAATGGTCATACATATCATAGGTATTTCCAGATTCAATGAATAACAAGTAATAGTATTAATATTGATGATGGTTCGACATAAATAAGGTAAGCGGTGATAAATATCTCCAGAATACGGATTTGTTGAGATCGTTTGAAAGGAAATTAATTTAATGGAATATATAATCAATTTTAGAGTGGTACGTACAATCATATTGAATATTCTGATGTTCAGGAAATGTAACATGGCTTGTAGGCCAGTACATTCATGTACAAAGCAAATTTTTCAAATTCTATAATTATTTGTTGGAAATCTAATAAGACAAGTGAAGTGAAGTTTATTTGACTACGTTACATTATCATATGTTTGTAGCAAGTCGATAAAATATCTACAGTTGCCGAAAAGTCTACAAATAATCCAACACCAACAAAGCCTGTGGATCTGACGGAATCCCGCCGATTGTTCTCAAGAAATGTGCCCCCGAACTAACACCTGTTCTTTGCAAGTTGTTCAACCACTCTTACAATTTGGGGGTATTTCCGTCCAATTGGAAAATTGCAAGAGTACAGCCAGTCCCTAAAAAAGGCAAAAAGGCCCTACCTAGCAACTACAGACCTATCGCACTGCTATCTATTATTTCAAAGGATGGAAAAAGCCATCAACATCGAGCTCATGAAATATCTGGAAGACTCAGGAATTGTCAACGATAGGCAATATGGCTTCCGCCATCAGAGATCAACTGGTGACCTGCTCGCTTACGTCTCACATATATGGCAGCTATCTATTGAAAAGTATGGAGAAACTTTAGCTTGGCATTAGATATCTCCAAGGCGTTCGATCGAGTTTGGCACCAGGGACTCCTCGCCAAGCTTCCGTCTTATGGCTTGCCCCTCAGCTGTGTTCTCTGCTTGCTATTTTCTCTCAAACAGGTCTCTCCACGTAGTGGTCGATGGAGTTTCATCTGACACCTACTCATAAATGCTGGTGTACCGCAAGGATCTATTCTCACACCAACACTATTTCACTTCACATCAACGACCTGTTGAAAGCAACTTCATGTCCAGTACACAGCTTTGCCGATGATAGTACCCTCATACCGCAATTCAAGCAAAAAACAAGCATGTCTTTTCTCTAAAAAAGCCGATCTCACTGTGCCTAACATACCCAACCAGAAATGAACGAGGAAGAAATGTTAATAATATAAATATGGACTTAGCAACAATTCTCGAGTGGGGATCTAATAACTTGGTAGAATTCAATGCAAACAAAACACAAGCATGTCTTTTCTCTAAAAAAGCCGATCTCACTGTGCCTAACATAACTTTGTCAGGAGTAACCATACCACTGAAGTCATCCATATCGATGCTTGGTATTACTATCAGCAATAACCTTTCCTGGGAAAATCACGTGAGGTCCATTGCCAAAAGTGCATCCCAAAAACTTGGTTTTTTGTTTCGTGCCAAGAGCTATTTCACCCCCACTCAACTGCTTATGATCTATAAGGCACAGATCCGACCTGTCCTGGAATACTGTTCCCATATTTGGAGCGCGGCACCTAAACATATCCTGAGGCTATTCGATTCTGTCCAAAAAAGGGCAATTCGTCTCGTCGGTGATGCCTCGCTTACAAACTCGCTCACTTGTCTGGAACACCGTAGAAAAGTTGGCGATTTGTCTCTATTTTATAGATATTTTCGTTCCTGCTTTGGCAGTCTCTTCGAGACTAACCCGTCAAGTTCAGTCATCACACCCCTTCGTGGTCACTTTGGAGACCTGCAGAACATCACTTTCCAAAGACTCGTTCATCCAACGAACAGCGAGGCTTTGGAACTCCAGAAATTCCAGAAATTTAAGAAGAACACCAACTCCTACCTTCTTTCCCTTGGTTCCCACGATGTTCTCTGAACATTACAGGATATCCCTTTTCGTGGGAACCAGAACATATAAAAAAAAGTCGATTAAGTCATTTCGCAAATGAACAAAATTCCCAATTTTGTGCCATTTTTTCCCAAAGTTCTGAAATGGCAAACAAGTCGATCTATAAATTTGCAACCCTATAAAACGTCGGGAAAACAGGGCAATAGAGTATTTCAATTAGGACGATTTTCGCGGAAAACACAAAATTTTCCAAACTTCGTGTCAACTTTTTCTCCATATTCTGGAATGGCAAACAATAAGTCTACCTATAAATTTGCAATCCTATACACCGTCGGGAAAGCAGTGCAATGAAATATTGTCAATTGAGTCGACTTTTTTGAGTGACACTCTTTTGGCATGTTTCGTACACTCTTGTTAAGTTTATACCCATGAAGTCAAGTCTAGAACTCTGAATTTTGATTGAAGTTTCTCAAATTGAGTAATCAGCAGTTACCTTAAATCAAGGCTTTATAACATTTTTTTCAATTCTTGACCTTTTTTTCAATAAAACACTAGAGTTTACATTACTTCGAATTCTTTTACATTTTACGAGATTCATTCCATAATTCTCTGAAGAACAGATAATAGGCGAGATCACAAACTCACAAATTTGCTTCATATGTGCTTGAAGTTGAAATAGAGTGATGAAATATTATGTAGGCATAGTTTTTCCTAGAGGCTATTGCCTAGCTTTCCCGACATTTTATAGGGTTGCAAATTCATACGTAGACTTTTTTGCCATAGCAGAACTTTAAGAAGAAAATGCACAAAGTTTGTAATTTTGTGGCATTTGCGAAATTAGCTTCTAACAATAATGTTAATTTCCGCCATCTTCCGGGATGCTGAAAAAGGTGCAAACTCAATTGGTGACTTAAAATTATTCCACCAAAGTTTGCAAAGCACGAAAAATTGCTTGCAATTTTGTGACCTCTAAAACTTTGCCCCCGACACTGTTTTTAGCTTTATCATAATTTTTTGATGTTCCGTACTCATGAAAAGTTTACAAATCTAAAGCATTTCAGGGATGACGGAACCATGATTTTACCACAAATTTGCACAATGTTTGCAATTTTGTAACCAGAATTGGCGCTTATTACAACGTAATCAAGGATTATTCCTATATCCGGTTGAAAATTGCGTGTGCAAATTTTACAAGGGATGTAGAAAAGAAGTTAGGGGATATACCTGCAATTTGCACAACGTTTGCAATTTTGTCCAAGGGGATATTGCAAATGTTTGTATGCGAATTTGAGTAATTTCCGGTCACCGGATAGTGCAACCATTATATTTAGTCTTTACTGTGCCCAACATGTACTAAAGAAAATGTCTTGTAAATAAAGGAATTCACGGTTATTTTAATGGCCTAGTCAGTAACCACTGATGGGTGTTTTTATTTGAGAATGCATTAAAGACCTCAAAAGTGGTACTAGTGTAAAGACTTATGAACATTAAGCCATTTATTTCATTTGAGATGTATGAAAAGTGACTAGGATATTGTTGAAGAAATCCATTGAATATTGAAAAGAAATACTTTCCTGATTTTATGAACATCCTGTTCATATTTTCAACAAATCTAGATATATTGTATTTAAATATATTTTTTAAGGATTTTATTCTTGGTTATTGCAGAGCAATCCTCAATTACTTTCAGAGCAGCCTCATCTTTTGAGGCGTTATAAATAAAATACAATCTGAATAGTCAAGGTTATCAAGTTTATGGATTCATTCCTGATTCAACCTACACCCCTAAAAATGCAAGTCTTGGATTGAGGAAATATAGTATTGGAGAAATATTAGGTTTCTCAATTCAAAAATTTTGAGAATTTTTTTTTTTTTTTAAAATCAAGTTGAAGGAATTACATTTATTGTTTAATAGAAGAAATTCATATTTAACTTCTTGTATCAAGGAAAGAAAGTATTCTATCAAAATTCAAAGGCTTTCCAATTCGCAAAAATTGTTAATATCAACCTGAAGAAATGTTTTTTTTTATTAAAAAATTCATATTTTATTCGAGAAAAAAATTAAAAATATTCGAAGAAATCGTAATATCAACTTAAAGATATCATTTTGTAACCCTTCGTTTCATGAAATTTCCAAAAAATATTATTTTAAATATTCCGACAAAAAAATTTACCCTTTTCGTGGTAAAAATAAACTGATGTCATACTCAAAAAAATTTTTGATTAACTTAAAAAAAACACTTTGTAGGAAATTTGCAACTTCATGAAAAAAAATTTAATGAGAAACGGAAAGTCTAATTCAAATGAAAAGTTGAAAAACTGTTTTTGTCCTTTGTGAGACATAAATGTACACCACATTTCTCACATTTGAAGTGGGTGAAACCTTTGCAGTGGGGCAATTTGCATCTTTTGATCGTATTTTATCCAGTGAGCAGTTTCGTCTAACCGAACATTTCTGGGAGGAATATGTGCTGTAGGGCCTCTATGTCTTTTTGTGTCTAATTAATCTTCTACTTGGTTCGTGGAAGGCAAATTGCAATTTCGATCCTAAATTGCCAAAGGTTCATATCATCGGGAATGTTTTTCGCCCTTTTTGTCCTTTTATACAACAAAGAAGCGTTTATTATCGTAACATCAAGAAGATGAAAAAAAGGTCTCTAATACCATTTCCTAGACCTGAGAGGTATTTTGTAAGGCCCTATGTGACTATCTATCAGGTCAACTCCCCCCAAATGCCGGTTAGATTCCTGTACAACACGAGGAGACGGTATTGTTATTTTCTCCTTTGCTTTTCGGTCAAACGATTTACACCATGATGAGGTAATTCCCCGAAACAAGTTGAAATTGCGTAACTACTTTGTTATCTTTCCAAGTCGTAATGCTCAAATCAACCCCATCAATGTTGGCTACATATTCTGCTGTACTCCCTCGTGGTTTTTTCTTGAAAATGTTGTCTGGTGTTAAGGGGTTATTGAGAATTATGTTTCGACGGATTGTTCCTAACATGTAGATTCCTTGTTTTGTTAGTGATGTGAATAATGGAACAGAAGAAGTCTAGTAACAATATTGGAACTTGTTCCTAAATCACTTTCATTAGAAGCGAGTTTAGTGAACCAGTTGGAAGCTCCGTTATAAATTTCGAATCCATAGGAATATCCTGATGTATCACAAAGCATGAACAATTTGAAACCCCATTCGTGAGGCTCCATTGGGTTATACTGTTTCAAATGATGCCTTGTTTTTGTAGCACATATTTATTCATCGATAGAAACCTTACTTTCCATTGGTATAGCAGCGAACTGCTTATTGAATTATCTTATCAGTGGTCTGATTTTGTGAAGATTATCGTATTGAGGATCATCTTTTGGATGCATAAATGTGTTGTCGTTGAATCAAGTATGGATTTCAAACGTTCAGACTCATTTATGGTCAATGCACTGCGAACACTGGGTATTCCTATGTCTGGTCGCCAGTAGCAGCGAATTCTTGGTAGTTTTGATACAGACATATTCACACATATTCCTAAGAATTTCCGAATATCTGTTGAAGAAATATTTCCAGGTTTATTCGGATTTTTCTAAACGCTGTATAAGTTTGTTTCACTGGTGATATTGCCAATAAGGTTATCAGAAAAAAAGAATGTGAAAAAGTCATATGGTGTCTCCAGATCTAAAATGTTTGTTGAAAGTTCAATATTGCCTTTGAATTTTAGGGCATCTTCATCAATTTGTGGATGTTTTTATGCCACGGGATTGGAGTTGCCTTTTTACCAACTTTGGCAGTTTTTGAGCTATTTGCAGTAGAAGTAGATAGTTGTTCTTCAGTTTCACCCTCCGCGTATTCTTCTTCAATGAACTCCTGGTGATTTTCTCCTTCGGGATCAAAATCCGGATCCGCAATACTATCATCTGAAAAATCTTCATAATCATCCTCGCTATTGTCCAAGTTATCTATAATTTCTGCCAACTCAGCATCTGAAAGTGCTTCCTTATGACCTCTCCTTTTATAAGACATGGCCAACTGAAAAAACAAATATTTATTTATTTTATAAAAAAGTCAAAATTGTAGCGCCAATACGCAGTTGTACATACCGTCTCAACTGACTTGACAAAGATTCATAATGTAGCAAATTTGCTACAAACATTTTGGAGAGGCCTTAGCAAACTTCATATTGGCAAAATACATTGTATAACAATAAACTTACCTATTTCAGCCGAGCTTCAGAAATTTCCCCTAAAAACACAACAATTTCCACTTTTTCGGGCACTAAAACAACCGCCGTAGGAAATACGCGACAGACAACAATTCGGAGGTTATACAGCAACCAACATCAAGCTGGGAATGGAAATTATTTGAAGGCATTGTCATAGCTATCATCTCATGCTACAATATGAAATAGCCACTTGAAACAAGTGTATGTATAATTTTAATGCTGGTCAAGGTGTATGTTGCGAATTAGCTACCATATGAAATGAAGGATTAATTAAAGAAATGCATATTCAAGTTGTAGGATCAAGGAAAGGAAGTATTCAATGAAAATATTAGGTTTATTATTTCGAAAAAATCAAACAACAAGGAAATCCTGAATAGAATTAGTTTTTCAATTTAGAAGATCTTTTCTGTGTAGAATAAAGATTTAAATTGTGTGTCAATAAAAAAAGTTAACAGTCAGTTGTGAATTTATATCTGTATCTTTAGACAGCTTTGACAAGTATTTAATGAAATGATTTTTCATTGAATACGTGATACTTTTAAAAGAAATCATAGCAGGTTCAAAAAAACTGTACTGCACTTTTTAATGCAAATTATCCAATTTCGCAGTCGTGTTCAATACTTATAAAAACGACGATTGGATTTATCAAAAATCTTTCCTTGCAATCTTTCAGCCGTGTATTCCAAACTTTTCGTCAAATTTACGCCTTGGACTCTCTTCTAAAATTCTGGATTATTCAGCAGTTCACACATACAAACCTTGATGACATTTGATGCACATTATGACCTGTGCACAAACTAAATCACGAGTTTTATTTCATTATGCTAGAACATGGTCATTTGAAATTTGACTTCGTAAACATGCTTCATCCAATGTCAGGTATTAATGAGCAAATATTCTGGAATTCTTGTAAAATTATGCGGAAATACTAGAATCAAAATATCAATTTGATCGCTTTTTTTCTCAAAATGGAGTTATTTGAAATTTATAAAATAATTTCGACGAAAAAATTAATTTATCTTCCTCTTCTGAAATTTTTATTTCAAGAAATGTTGTTAAAATTCTTGTAGCCGTTGTGCTATTTCCTCATTTTCAATGTTTTTCTTCAATGATATAGCATTATTATACACCACTAATTGTACTTTATGTGTTTATGTAAATTTATTTCATCATATATCGCCATTTCATTCGAAAGAGTTAAAACACTCATAATGATACCTTCAAGCATGAGAAATTCCCCCTTTGTTAATGAAGACATTCGAAATCACCTTGACATATGATATAAAATTAAACATGCGTATAGGTGTGCTATTATGAGTATATAGCTCAGCCCTTATGTAGTAATTGGAGTGCGAAATTCAGATGATTTGCGTCAAATATCCATATTTGTTCACTTATGCAAAATGTTGACATAGTGATATATCAAAACTTCTCTCGGCTGCAATGCAGGTTTATTTCGCATTCAAAGAAAATGAAAGTCACAGTCAATGAACTGAAAGGATAAGGTCACACACTAATAATAATATAAACTTCCGAATTATGTGGTGGGGCTAGTGAAGACATATCGATAGCTCTTCGATAATCAAGTTATCACGTTTAACTTTCTCTAATAATCGTCATCCTATGCAAATAAGAGAACGAGAGGGATCAAGATATCTGTAAATTTTTCTTGTCTCGTTGAAGTGAATTCAGAATATAAGCACGAATTCAGATTATTTTCCATTTTCAGGTTTTATTTCCCCCTGGAAGTAAAATAGTTATATGTTCAAAATTTAGCAGAAATAGCAATTTGTATAACAAGGGAGGAAAGTGCTACTTTTCCTTCCGAGGATGAAGTTTACTGCCCGACGTGTAGCGGAGGCAGTAATCATTCAAGGGAGAAAAGGCACTTTACCCCCATGTTATACATATGATTTTTCCGCCTCCCTCAAATAACAAGTCATTTTTAAATAATTTATTAATGAAACTAACAAACAAAATTTATTAAAGAACTCAAAACTAAGAAGTAGGTACAGTATAACTTATAGGCACGTTATTTTCATTCTTGCATCCTACATATTTTTAATTTGTGGTAGAGTAATTATTTATACTAATGTTAAACGTGCAGTTTTGAGCAGTGGTTATTTGAATACCACTGGAAGTGAGAGCTGGAGCCAACACAGTTTTCGTGATATTTTCATTAACAACATTATTATACAGCTGGTATCCCCCGGAAGTACTCGTACTTGGCTGATTACAATCAATTTCATTAACTTCAGTGACTCCCATAATTTGGTTCGTATATTATAGCGTAACACACTTTGAAACTGTTAATCTGTCAATCGACCATAGCATGCTATAATATTTCTGTCCTAAATTCGAAAACCGGATGAATCTATGAATTGAAGTCAAATTATTAATGTAAAAATCGTCAAATTGAAATAACAATTTACTGATTTTTACCATTTTGCAAAATACAGGGTGTTCTATAAATAAACGGTAAAATGTATACTTATATAATAGAATATAGTTTAGGTCGTCAATGCCGTATAAGTTATTTTATTGATGACGTACCATGACGTCATTTTTACTTTTCCTCCCTAGGAAGGAAAAGTACTTTTCCCCCTCTAGGGAGGAAAAGTACGACTTAGCTCCCTACAATGAGGCCAAGAAATGTATACTTTGGATAGAGGTAGGCGGAAATAGTTATTTACCTAACAAGTGCGGCAGACGGCAGATGACCGTATTTGAAACTGATTCAGATTTCTCTTGATGAATGAATGGAACTGCTATTTTATCTTAATGGTTTTGCAGATATTTTCCGCATGTTGGATTTGAAAGAAAAACTCCATTAAGAATATTGAGTTTTGTAGTGTTTGATAAAAGGTTTCTTAAACACTTCACTTAATTCAATACTCTTGCTGTTTCAATTTGACACCTTAGTTTTAAAAACCCTGTATTTGTAATTTTCCAAGCAAAATAAATAATTGAGGTAAGTAATCAATTTCAATGCTGTAAATGGTGAAGTTATTAACTGTAAGTTCATTTTTTTTATTGTAACAATGACATCATGTGTTTGTCATAAATATATGGTTGAATAATAGCAAATAACTATTTTCATTACCACAATGACGGCGTTGAATAACAATAAGTAAAATCAATTGATAGTACCAAAGGTACGCTTTAATAATGACAAATACCTTTTTTCTTATACCGAATAAAACCGACAAAAACTTTGTGTCATTACTGGAAGTACATGATTTGCTAGTAGGTAGCACTACTTTATATGTGAATTTCAGTTTGATAATGGCAATTAAACACTGTCGGAGTATTTTTTTTCCCAGTGATGAAAAAAGTGAGATCCAGCCCCAATACGGGTGCTTTTTTAACCGACGAAACCAAAAAGGGGGAGGTTCTCTATTCGACCCGTATATTTTATGTTTTTCCATCATATTTTTTTATGTATGATCACGCATAACTTTTTACTGAGGTGTCCGATTCCGATAATTCTTTTTTCAGTTGATAGGGTGTACTTCGAATTTGGTCCCATTTGAATTTGAAAGATGAAATCCACCCCTAAGGGTAGCGAAATGAAGGATATTGATCACTCACCCTCTGAATTCTGGTCCGTTAACCGATTCTATCAGGCATAACTTTGTACAGGGTTCTTCGATTTGGATGATTCTTTTTTTAATAGATAGGGTATACCTTATGTTTGGATTTCGAAAGGAATTAGCCACCTTAACGGGTGGAAAAATAGGGGATAATTGATTTTTCACTAGTGAACATTGGCTCACACATACGTAGTTGACAATGACAGATCGCTACTGACATTATTCTTGTTCCGTCAAAATCAGTATATTTTATGAGAGGATGGAATGATATACAAAGTAATGAAATAAACTAACCAGAACAACAAAAATAATTTATATTACAACAAATAGTAAAAGTAGATAATCATATTATTCAACTGCTAATAGTTGAAGTAAGGTGGGTGAGTAAGTATTTTGGAAGTAATCAAAAAACAAGTAGGTAGTAATTGGTAGATTTTAGCCACAAAAAATTGAAAAACAAAAACTTTTTAACAAAAAATTAAAGTGACGAAATAGGGAATTGAAAAGTAAAAAATAAAAACTTTTAACAAAATTAAACCGACGAAAATCAACTGAAAAGCAAAATAAAATAAACTTTCTTAGTCTAAATGATAATTGAGCTCTAAACTAATGTAAGTAACTGATTTTGAGTCGGCGCCAAACAAACTAGCAATTGAATTAGGTGAAGCGTAAAATGATGGCAGCGAGATGCACGGCTGCGTTTTGATGACTTCTTCATAGATAATCTTCGATAATTGTTTGTTTGGCGCCGACTCAAAATCAGTTACTTACATAGTTTAGAGCTCAATATCATTTAGACTAAGAAGGTATTTTATTTTGCTTTCATGATTTTCATCGTTTAATTTTGTTGAAAAGTTTTTTTTTGATTACCAATACTGAAGTTTTAATAGTGGTTAAATAAGTTTTTTCTCGGTGCACAAATGTTAATTAAAATAAAAGCTTGTAATAATAATAGGTAATTAGGGTACTGCATTGATAAACTGTTCGTTTCTGTCAGTTTCTTCCTTAGAATCTTGAATAATACCCAATTTTAGAGGAACGTTACTATCTAAAAGAACTCGAGGATTTTTCTGAAAAATGTATGTTTTCCAAAATATTGTCAATGAACGCAAAAACCAGCGTAAGTGATATATTTCCGACCAGCAGCCAAATAATCAAACTAATGGCAACATGTTTGTTTATATTCATGCTCACTTCAACAGAAAAAAACTGTACCTACGCGATGACGTATGGCATTTATTTTACGGTCACCGCTATATTTCTAAAGAAATTAAGAATGATTTAGTTTTTCCAACAATTTCTTAAAAAAAGTGTTTTAACCGCCAACATAGTTGCAAAGCAACCCTCGGAAGTCATAGACTTGTGTGACTTAAGAAGACGGGGACCTTAGCATTTTTAGTGTCATCCGAAGCACTACTCGGAGGGTAACCGAGGACCGTCCGAAGGATTGATATCTAGGTACCAAGAATGTTCGGTTGGTCACCTATCTCCTCCCGCTCAAAGAAACAACAGAAATAAATTTGTATTTCAGTAGCAGTGCCGGGAATCGAACCCGGACCATCTGGGCATCAGCCAGCGCCTCTACACTCGCGGCCACCAGCCCCTTTGATTTGGCAGTTTCACTATAACCTTCATTTTCAGTATCATGTTCGTTTTTTATTTCTGTGTTCCTTCTCGGACAAAGTAAACTGATTATGATCATGTACAGATTACAAGAAAAAGCATTTATAAAGATATTTCTTCATTTCTCACAACCAGACCGTCTAGCAATTGGATCAAGTATGGTATCAGCCGAGGAATGTTTTGTCGGTCGTTAATTATCTGCAAAGGTGAATTTTATAACGTAATAGCATTCGTGAATGAACTATTAAGGAACGCCGGTAACAACCGTTCGTGCTTTTGAACGTGCTTTAGTGCTGATTTCGACAAGCGTGGTCGGTAAATGCACCACAATTATGTGTTGCTCATTGCCCTCGACGGAAAAAATCTCAATAATTCAGTTCAACTCTAGTGGCGCTTATAAACAGAGTGGCTCATTCACGCACCGGCATGATTTCGAATTCCACATTATACGTAATTTATATTTCTGTTTTTCAATATTTCATACTTTCCCATCACTTCCGGTTTAACCGGAAAAGACCCCAAATTGGGAATTTCAAATTGAATACCCTGTATATTTTTACTTTTTTGGATTCTAGGAACGATTCTGAGTACGATCACATAGTTTTGGGACGAAAAAAATAATTAATAAAAGAAATCTTTTTAAAGACAAGCTTTTATTCAAATGCTCTGAAAAGTAAAGAATATTGCTTTGAATGTGCGACGTAGATTATTTCGTGAATTATAGATTCAAGCTTTTGAATCTATAACTCACGGAATAACCTACATCACACATCTACAGCCATTATTTTTTACTCTTTAGGGCATTTGAATAAAAGCTTGTCTTCAAAAAGGTTTTTTATTATAGCTATTAATATAACGAGATTATTATGCGATTTAAATAGTCGAGGACATTGCTAGGTGACGAGTCGACAGCCGAGTCACCTGCAATGTCCGAGACGGTGTTAAATCGCTAATAATCGAGTTACATTCAAAGCTTTATCGTATCATTGACAACGGCGATGCGAAAATAAAAGCAAAAAGGTATTATGTCATTTCATTTTGGCATTTCAAAAAGTCATCACTAAAATCATGCAAGATTTTGATATTCCTGACTATATAGCAGCTGGAGCCAACACTATAAGGTTCAACTTGCTTCCGGACAAATCTAAAATCCATTATGAAAAAGAATATCGGCAGTTTTGTAACTCTCTGATGATCGTGGACGCTAAAGGCAAAGGTGTATCCATTAAATTTAAAAAGTGTCAAAATATTGTTTTACATGTTTATGAAAACTAGTTCTAATATTATTTTGTATCTAACGTATTATGCTTCCGTAACTAACGTATTAAATGATGGTAACTAATGTATTATGAGTAACTAAGGTTTTATGTAGGTTTTGGTATGTTTATGATGTTAATAATTATTAATAAAGATTTCATATAAAAATGTCTTAATCTTCAATGATACGATAATTATTTAATTATCTGCTTTTAGTAGGTACGCCTCAATCTATGCATTTTTGTTAATGCATCGTCATTATGAGGCCTTTTTAACCGACGAAACCAAAAAGGAGGAGGTTCTCTATTCGACCTGTATATTTTATGTTTTTCCATCATATTTTTTTATGTATGATCACGCATAACTTTTTACTGAGGCGTCCGATTCCGATAATTCTTTTTTCAGTGGATAGGGTGTACTTCGACTTTGGTCCCATTTGAAATTAAAACATGAAATCCACCCCTAAGGGTAGCGAAATGAAGGATATTGATCACTCACCGTCTGAATTCTGGTCCGTTAACCGATTCTATCAGGCATAACTTTGTACTGGGTTCTTCGATTTGCATTATTCTTTTTTTAATAGATAGGGTATACCTTATATTTGGATTTCGAAAGGAATTAGCCACCCTTACGGGTAGAAAAATAGGGGATAATTTATTTTTCACTAGTGAACATTTATCATAGCTGCTCGTTAGTTTTTGTTAACTTAGCTATGCCTTAACCATACTGAGGGTTATCAGTCTATTGACCAATAACGGAACAACATCTCAGAGCGGCTTGAGATTTTGTTTCACTCAGTATGTAATGAAGCGGGGGACTTAATTTGACAGTACAATGACCAATTTCAGATTGTTTCGGAATAATAATACAATTAGGACTTGTAATAATATATATATGTATTTTCTAAAATATAAAAACAACTATTGATACACCTGGTATAATTTACTGAGAAAATGTATAGAAAGTCAAAATGAGATTGAATATTCAATAATTTAAAATGAGAAACAATATGTGCTGACAATTAAAATAACTGTTCTTCAGTTATTTTATACAATTGATAATAATTTTACTTTTATCAAATCAATAATTTCTTTTACTATGACATCAATAACAAAATATTTTCTTATTACACTATACATATATACCTTGCCAAATAAACAGTTTCATTGCTTACCGTCCACTGAAGTAATACACAATATTTTAATTTAAGACTTAATTATTCCGTTTTATTTAATAAATTACGCGTTCACTTGTTGCAATATGATTATTTAGCTTCTTGTTAAATATTAATTCCATTCATTCAGTTATTACTGAGATGATTTCTGATGAGTTACTCTATCACTATGATTCTGCAAATGGTTGATTAATTTGCTACTTCAAATAAACTGTACGGAGTCTACGCTTACTACTCGTAGGAAGATGAGACTTCATCTTCTCTAATTGAAATTAAACTTCACTTTCATTCGCTTCATAATGAAGCAGAATTTGCTCTGTACTGACTGACTCGTTCGATAACTGGATTCTGAATGAAGAGAGATTTCTAGTATGGAGAATCTTATATATATAGCGTTCGGTATTCAAACGATACCGCCCAAAACAATAAAATATTACTTATGAGTCGGCGAGTTGCCCTGAGTAGACACACCGCCATGATATATTACATCAATAGGTCATTACTTTCTATAGTTTACGTAACCCCTTAGATCCTTCCCGATATCACCACGCCTATTATCGCTTCCAAAAGACCGCGGGTCATTAATCGGTCAAGACGCACTATTAGTTAGGAATGTCTGAAAACATGGTTGGGAATTCGTTTGAGGTGCCGACACAAATGATAGGGGAAGTATCGACTTTATGAGTTGTCATATTACTTTTACTATTAATGCGACCGCCTTTGAAATCGAACGAAAATTGATTTATTATATTGGCATTCTTCAGTTTCAGTTTACATATGGCTATATTTAAAATACTTGATAAGGAGTGCTCATAACACATTGGCACACATATACGTAGTTGACAATGACAGATCGCTACTGACATTATTCTTGTTCCGTCAAAATCAGTATATTTTATGAGAGGATGGAATGATATACAAAGTAACCAGAACAACGAAAATAATTTATATTACAACAAATAGTAAAGGTAGATAATCATATTATTTAACTGGTAATAGTTGAAGTAAGTCTTTTGGAAGTAATCAAAAAACAAGTAGGTAGTAATTGGTAGATTTTAGCCACAAAAAATTGAAAAATAAAAACTTTTTAACAAAAAATCGAACCGACGAAATACAGAACTGAAAAGTAAAAAATAAAAACTTTCAAACAAAAAACTAAACCGACGAAAAAATCAACTGAAAAGCAAAAAATAAAATAAATCTTCTTAGTCTAAATGATAATTGAGCTCCTAAACTAATGTAAGTAACTGATTTTGAGTCGGCGCCAAACAAACTAGCAATTGAATTAGGTGAAGCGTAAAATGATGGCAGCGAGATGCACGGCTGCGTTTTGATGACTTCTTTCATAGATAATGATCTTCGATAATTGTTTGCCTGGCGCCGACTCAAAATCAGTTACTTACATGTTTAGGCATATCTTTAGACTAAAATTATTTATTTTGCTTCAGTGATTTCGTCGTTTAATTAAAAGTTTTATTCCTATAAGTTCTGAGCTATCTAGTTCTTCAATGAGGAGACCATGTGGAAATTAACTCGTCCGCCAATAAAGAAAAAACTTTGCGAGTCGCTAATATTTTCTAAATATTAGCGCTTTACGCCAAAATGATTGTCACGGCCTACAACGTATACAAAATGATTGCCTGAGGTTTTCTTTCGGCATTCGTAAATACGACCATATAACCGAGCCGATGAAGAAATCAGGTTGGCTGAATCTAGAGAAACTTAGGAAATTACACCTTCTAACAATTACACACAAAGTCCTAACAATCCAACGGTCAGATTACCTCTTCAAAAGGCTGAAAACATTTTCGGACCTGAACAGATTTTCCACTCGTAATAATAATAATAATAATAATAAATAATGTTTATTCAGGTTCAGATCACAAAAGGTAACAAGAAGGTAATACATAAGCTGAATAAACATGGTAGAAACCACAGAAGCATCACATGTTGCTTGTATGTGGAGAAAATATATTCAAAGCAAAATTAAAATATTGTATAAAGTTGACATAAATATTGAATTTAATTATAGATAAAAAAATAAAAAAAACAAAATAAAGAATGGTGAAGATGAATTCGCATATATAAGTTAATAGCCTGAATATCCATTTTAATTTGTTTAAAATATAAATTTAAGATTTAAGATGGCAGACATATAATATAAAAATCAAACATAAAATCCAAGTAAAGGTGGTAATGGTTAAGCATATAGACAACATTCAGTCCAAATACAATTATATACATATACATTTAAAAGAAGGTAATTATAGATTAAAAGTTCCAGCATATAAAATCACAATTTAAAATCTAACAAACTGAATTTTAGTTTGATAAATACATAAATACAAGTAGACAATTTAGTATATAAATACAAATACATTACAGAGTCGAACAATATAGCAGAGGTACGTATGGTTTTTCTCATCTACACAAATAGATGTAGAAGTTCATGTCTTTGACTTTGAAGAATATGTCTTTTCAAATCTTTTTTGAAGCGATTGATGTTTGTAATGGATTTTATATATTCGGGAATGTTGTTGTAGAGTTTAGGCGCAAAATAATTATATGATCTTTGTGCGTGACCTTGACCATTAGAGGTGTAATGTACTGATCTTTCTGACGTGTTAGGTACTGGTGTGAAGGGAGCAACGCTGTATGTTTACTTGTATGATATTTAGTGCTAGAGCATAAGAAGTACAGCTGCCTTATATCCATCGTACGAGTTTCGATGTATAAACTGTCAGAAGGATACCTGCTATTTTTTGAGATCATTAGCTTGAGAAAACGCCTTTGCATAATTTCAATCTGATGAATATGAGTATTTAACGCTCCTCCCCAGACTGCTATTCCGTAGCGGATATGACTTTCAACTAGCGAGTAGTATAGTGTTTTGAGACTCGTCAGCGGTAGGAGTTCTTTGAGTTTCCTGAATTTGAATAAGATGGTCCTCAATTTATTGACGGTGTGTTTAATATGAAGGTCCCATTTCAAATGTGTGTCTAGAATTATTCCCAAGTATTTAATTTTCTTTTCAGGAAAAATCTGGAGGGTGTATCAGTTTTATCGTTAGTTGATCGAATGGGGTGCTCCAGCTGCATTACAACAGAATGGTAGGTAGTGTGTTTTATCAATATTCACCGTTAGTAACTTTTTATCCAGCCAACATTTAATAGGGGATAACTCTGTTTCTACTTTAATTTTTAAGGAATTCCAGTTGTCCGCCTTATAAAAGATTGCGGTGTCATCTGCGAAACCAACTATGTTTCCGTTTCCTAATGTAAAAAGTCCGTTGATATATATATTGAATAATGTCGTCCTAGCACGGAGCCTTGAGGTACTCCACAGTCGATCCCCTTATAACTGCTCAATATATCATCAATTTTTACTGCTTGGCTCCTTCCTGTTAAGTAGCTTTCAAATAGTTTCAATGTGTTGCCCCGTATCCCAATATCTTCCAAGGACTGAAGTAGGAGATGATGACTGACAGTGTCAAAAGCTTTCGAAAGGTCAATGAACACACACAGACAGGTTTTGCTTTCATTCAAAGCTTCAGTTACTTTTGAAGTCAAAGTGAGTACAGCATCTTGGGTCGAAATTTTTTCTCTAAATCCAAATTGACTATTTGAAATTAGTTTGTATTTGTTTAGGAAAGAAACGAGTCTTTTTTTGATGATCTTCTCAAATATTTTCGACAGATGAGTAACTAGGGAGATAGGGCGATAATTTGTTATAATAGACGTATCCCCTTTCTTAAACAGTGGGGTAATAATTGATTTTTTAAATTCTCCAGGGTAAACACCTTCCTCTACACATCGGTTTAGTATGTGAGTGAGGGGATCTAGAATGTAAGTTGATATAAGTTTTATATTTTCTGCTTTCAAATCGTCACAGCCCACTGCCTTATTATTTTTAAGCTCAAAAATTGTATTTCTTAGTTCCGTCTGGTCAATTGGTTCAAAAAGGAATGAATTCAATATCGATGTTCTCTTTATTTCGTAATTTGTGTTATGTTTGATCTTGCTAGCAAGAACTTTACCCGTTTCTACAAAAGCTTTATTGAATGCATTTGCAATGTACATTTTATCAGTCAATATTTCATTTTTTGTGGGATGTTTAATTTTATCTATTACAATTTTGTTTTTTTTGTCTTAGATATTTGTTGAGTGACATTCCATAGAATTTTTGAATTGTTTTGGTGTTTTTCTATTTGTTTTTTATAAAAGTTAATTTTGGCTTTTTTTATCAAAGATGTTAGCTTGTTTCTGTAGTTATTATATTCTTTCTTTAGATTTTCATCATATGGGTGCTTTTGCATGTTGCTGAACATAGTGTTTTTTTTGTTGATAGAATTCAATAAACCGTCCGTGACCCAGGGTGCTATTTTAGTATTTTTCTGTGAATCTGACGTTTGTCTGTGCATGTTCCTAGCGCTCTCATGGTTATTTTGATGAAACTTTTGTTGCAGAATCGGGGTTGGTGCAGAGTAAACATCATCCCAAGAAATGTTATTGAAGGCGTTGTGTATTTTTTTAGTATTGATATGTTTTTCGTATCTTTTTTTGTTGATATTTGCTTTTATCTTTTCGGTAAATACAATCTGTAGTAGGGTGGAGTAGTGGTCTGTTATTGTTGTTTTCAATATAATGGGTAGAATATTTTCATTAAGGTTTGGATCTTTTGATTTTATGAAGATATGGTCCAAGCATGATTTACTGTTTCCTTGTATTCTGGTGGGTGCATTTATTGTGGGGATATATCCAAATTCATTCAACGTATGCAGATATTCAACTGTATGCTTGTTATCGACATCCAATAAATCAATATTGATATCGCCCAAAAAAAGGGATACGTCCGTGTTATCACGGTGGTTCTCGAATAAATTGAACATATTAGTGTTGAATTCCTGTATATTGGAATTCGGTGATCTGTACAGGGATGTAATGAGGAGTGTTTTTTTCGTGGCTAGCTCGAGTTCAATTCGGAGTGCTTTCAACCCATCAGAAATCTCTACTATTTCGTAAGTAAATTTAAATTTTGATTTTATATAGGCAACTACCCCATCATTCTGGTTTTAATGGCTATCATTGTATATCATGTTATATCCATTTATGTAAAAGATGCTCTGATCAATTACCTCTCTAGTTTCTGTTAATAACATCAATATCAGATTTCAAATTTTGTAACATAATGGAGAGTTCATCAAGGTTTTTGTTAATGCTACGGATATTCATTTGCAGAATTTTGAATAGAACAACTCTCATCATTCCAAAGCACAAAACTCCATTTTTACCCGTAGCTTCTCGTACAGCGCACCAAAATGTTATAACTCACTACCCAGTGAATTTAGATCCTACTCATTGAGTAATTTAAAAAAAAGACTGGAAGTTCATCTTGGCAAATAGACTGTCTTTGTTCGAACTGACTCGGCTAACCTCATCCACTGATCTATTTATTACTGGAAAGTTATTACTAGAAAGTTACTACTACTATTTATTCTGTTCTTGAGAGCGTTTAATAGCTTTAGATTTACACCCTACTACTTCACTGACTTCTATATTGTTAACATTTTGTTCATATTTATACTTTTTTCTTTTTTTAACTAAAGGTTGAGTTTAAAAACAGCTCTCGCTGACACTCCGCCTTCTCACCTTTACTGTTATATTTGTACTTATTATTATTATTATTATTATATTATTATATTTTTATGGTGAAGACGGATTATTATTATTATCCTGGAGCTGCCATCTTCAATTTATGAATTCTAACAAAAAATCAATAATCTTCGAGCAGAAAAACCCCGAAATACCAATTTTGAATAGAAACGGTCCATTATCACAAAACTTGTCCATCATATTGTAGCCGCCATCTTGAATTTATGAATCTTAACAATGAATTCCTAATCTGTGGCCCCCAAAACCCTCACATACCAATATTGGATCAAATCGGATCATAATTACAAAATTGAATTTTTGGACTGATCTTTTTTCTTGATTTCAAAAATATACCATATGTTACCCCTTCTTATACCGATTTTGAGTTATCAATCGTCGAATAACTAAGACTAGTTGTTATTGTAAATACCTATGAAAGGTAACATTGTTAAAGTAAGCTATGAAAATGACAACTATATTATGTTGAGAAAAATCGAATTAAACGGTTTTCTTCACATAAAAGATTCAATATAAATTGAACCAGAAAATATATGGAGGTATGCATGGATTTTCAGGTGAATATCATTCAACGTTCTGGTGGTATTTGCAGGAAAGTAGTTTTTTTCACCTGATCCTTTTTATCTTTCATTATATTATGTTTGTTTAGTGACATTTCTTTAATGGAATATTCATGAAAACTTTTAACCAAAAAATTGAACCGACGAAAAAATCAACTGAAAAACAAAAAATAAAATAAACCTCTTTAGTCTTAATGATAATTGAACTCCTAAACTAATGGGAGTAACTGATTTTGAGTCGGCGCCAAACAAACAATTATCGAAGATCATTATAATACATTGAAAGAAGTAATCAAAACGCAATTATCATGTAGACTAAGAAGGTTTATTTTATTTTTTGCTTTTCAGTTGATTTTTTCGTCGGTTTAATTTTTTGGTAAAAAGTTTCTATTTTTCAATTTTTTGTTGCTGAAATTTACTAATTACCACCTACTTAATTTTTTATTACTTTCAAAATACTTACTTACCTAGCCTACTTCAACTATTAACTATTAAATAATATGATTTTCTATTTTAACTATTTATTGTTATATAATATAAATTAATTTCGAAAGTTTTGGTTAGTTGATTTCATCACTTTGTATATAATTCCATCCTTTCATAGAATGTTATCATTTTGACGGATGTAGGAGGGTCTGTCAATGTCAACTACATATGTGTGCCAAAGTTCAAAAGTGAAAAATAAATCATCCCCTATTTTTCTCCCAATAGGGGTGGATCATTTCATTCCACATTGGCATATGATCAACTATGAGCTATACCCTTTCTGATAAAAAAAGAATCATCCAAATCGGAAAACCCACTACAAAGTTATGCCTGATAGAATCGGTTAACGGACCAAAATTCAGAGGGTGAACGATTAATATCCTTAATTTTGCTACCCTTAGGGATGGATTTTGTCGTTCAAATTGGAATGGGACCAACTTCGAAGTACACCCTATCCAACGAGAGAAGAATCATCGGAATTGAACCGCTCTCTAAAAAGTTGTGCGTAATCATACATAAAAAAATAAAAAAATATACGCGTAGAATAGCAAAGAATTAAATAAACTTCCTCAGTCTTAATGATAATTGAGCTCCTAAACTAACGTGAGTAACTAATTTTGAGTCGGCGCCAAACAAACAATTATCGAAGATCATTATATTACTTTGAAAAAGTAATCAAAACGCCGCTGAGCATCTCGCTGCCATCATTTTACGCTTCACCTAATTCAATTGCTAGTTTGTTTGGCACCGACTTAAAATTAGTTACTCACATTAGTTTAGGAGCTCAATTTCATGAAGACTAAGAAGGTTTATTTCATTTTTAACCGACGAAACCAAAAAGGAGGAGGTTCTCTAGTCGACGCGTATATTTTTTTTTATGTATTCAATATTCAATAAAAACATTGTAAATGACTTAAAAAAATGTAACGCACCCTTTATCTAAATACAAGGTAATATTGAACAAATGAGTTAATCAGAGTGTTACCTTATCTTTTATTCGATGGGCGGTAGCAATTAATTCCTTTTTCTGTAATAAAAAACGATCTGTTAATTGTTTTCAGAATAGGGGTATACTCGAAAATTAAAAAATATATATATTTCAAAGAGAGAGAGAGAGTCATCAAGAAACAAAACACTTTTTAGCCTACAATAGGCTGAAACTATGATAGCTTATCAAAATAAAACTTGTTGGTTTTGAAATAGTGCTGGAAAAAATTCGGAAAAACCTTTTTTTTTATTATGCCTACCATTCACCCTAATGTACTATCATCAATAAGATTATAATTGAACATGATTATGAGTTCCGATCAATACATTTTCATCCTTACTTTGTCTTATTTCGACTAAAAAAACAGTTTTTTCTTTGTCAATCCTACCCCAATACGACGTTTTTACGAACTTTGGCCGCTTATATCTCAGAAACTAGGTTTTTTCGAGGTGTCGAATTCGAACCTGATGATATTATTGCTCTTACTCGTAGGGGGCGCCACCTTCACGTCTTTTTCTTTTTTGAAGATTCATAACTTTTTGAGCGTACTTCTAGCACATTTTTCAGTAAAAAAATCAATTCCTCTATCATATCTACGTAAAAGCTACCCTTGTTACAAGTCGCTATAAGCAACCGTTTTCTAGATATTTGGGCTTGAAAATTTCAAGTCGATCATTTGATAATCGATGCGTGTTGAAGTTATTACCATTATTTTGCATTTTTCACAAGAATGCTTAGGAAATGAATTTGACGTTTAAGTAAGCAGTTTTGGTTTTTTGTAGGGGGCACCACCTATTCTATTTATTTTAACTCGTTGGATATAGTTATGTTTGTATCAAGGGTGCAAAATCTGTATTTGTATTAATAAAATTTGCAAGAAATATCAACATTTTATTTCAAGAAATTTTAAGTATGTAGAATAAAATAAAATAAAGGAAACTTAATTGTATTCAAATAAATTGTTCGAAAGTGTCCACCTTCAGCGAAGATACAGGCATTCAGTCTTCTAGTCATTGAATCTCGTACCCGCTCAAAAATTATTGGTGTGTTTCTTATTGTTTCACAGGCGTCTCCTATTCGGTTTCTTGTATCTTCCTCGTTCGCTACTGGAGTTTTATAAACTATTGACTTCAAATGACCCTCAAAAAAAAATCTAGCGGGTTCAGATCTGGGGACCTTGGTGCCCACGCCTGGTTAGATTCTTCTACAACCCTACCGATCCATCGATTTGGATAGACAGTGTTAAGGAATTCCCTGGTTACAACGCTAAAATGGACCGGAGCCCCATCATGCATGAACCACATGCGGATACGAATTTCTAATGGTACATACTGAAGTAGTCCCGGCAATTCATTTTCTAGAAAGTCTCTGTAAGGTGCGCCATTCAGTCGGAACGGAAGAAAGAAAGGACCTATCAAGTAATTATCAATTATTGCCGCCCACACAATTACAGAACATTGATACTGATAATGTATCACTAACTGCGTGCGGATTTTCCAGAGCCCAAACATGGTTGTTATGAAAGTTTGTGATAGCATTTCGGGGAAAGTTTGCCTCGTCCGTGAAGAGTACATATCTTAAAAATTGAGGATTTCCAGCCAATTTTCTCAAAAACCACTGACACATAGTAATGCGTTGGGGAAAGTCTCGTGGCAAAAGAGCTTATACCCTTTGAATATGGTATAAAATTGTTGATCGTGGATAATTCTCCAAACTGTGGACTGAGTAGAATTGAGAGCTTCAGCAATTATTCTTGTACTTGTTGCTGGATTCTCCTCGAGAGCGTTCAAAAAAGCTTCTTCCAGTTCTGGGGTTCGGAATGCTCGTGGTCTTCCAATAATATCAGCTGCCCTCTCAAAGCCACCTGTTTCTGCCAAACGACGGTGGAGACTAGTAAACGTTGGAGCTGAAGGCAGTACTCGATTAGGAAATCGCTCCTGGTAAACACGTCTTGCTTCGCGCGCATTGCCATCCGCAAGGCCCTGAACGAAATGCATATCGGCTAAATGAGCATTATTGTTTAAATAATCCATTTTTTCAAAATTACTGTTTTAAAACTTACAGAAACTTCAACAAAACAACAAAACGTTTAACTGTCACATAATATGTAATTACCAAAACTACATACTTAAACGTCAAATTCATTTCCTAAGCATTCCTGTGAAAAATGGAAAATAATGGTAATAACTTCAACACGCATCGATTATCAAATAATCGACTTGAACTTTTCAAGTCCAAATATCTAGAGAACCGTTACTTATAGCGACTTATAACAAGGGTAGCTTTTTCACGTGGATATGATAGGGGAATTGATTTTTCAGCTGAAAAATGTGCTAGAAGTACGCTCAAAAAAGTAATGAATATTCAAAGAATAAAAAGACGTGTGGGTGTCGCCTCCTACGAGTAAGAGCAATAATAACATCAGGTACGAATTTGACACCTCAAAAAACCTCTCAACACCAATTTTCGTTTAATTAAGGTCAGTATTTCGAAAGTTATTTAAAAAAAAACGAAAATAAAAATAAAATTTTAACACCTTGTATCTTGGAAACGAAGTGTTTCCGGAAATATATTTATGCGGACAATTCATATTAGAATATTTTTGCAGTCTCTCAAATGAAGTATTGTCTTGACACAGCTGGCTTGATGACCATTTATTATGCCCTAGCATACTCACACATATCTCAAAACATTCTCTGTTGGGGTAGAGCTACAAATTTCCCAAGAGTTTTTGTAATTCAAAAGAAAATCGTAAGATTGATTTTTAAAGTTGGATATTTAGATAGCTGTAAACCAATTATGATTCAGAATCAAATCATAAGCGCTCCCTGTATATATATTTTTAAGTGTCTTATGTACGCAAGAAAAAATCTGAAATACCTACCCACTCTCTCAACTGCACATGAACACAATACACGCAACAGCAATACTTTAATGGTACCTACACATCGAACACTAGCATATGAGAGATCACCACATTATAATGCAATAAAATTATATAATAAAATCCTACTGAAAATCAATCAAATTCCTGGTCAACTCAAATTCAAAGCCGAGGTAAAAAAACTTCTTGTGAATAAATATTTTTATAGCATACATGAATACTTGGATGGTAACCAACTATCTGTATATTAGGTTTGAATAGTGCCTTCCTGTTTGTAAATGTTTATCTTCATCTATTGCTATTGCTATATATGTTTTTTTTAATTATATGTTTTTTGTATAGTACTTATTTATTTCACCATAATATTTATTTTATCTATTTATTTATGACAATCACTTTTTGACGTGCCATATGTACTACCTGTACCTGAATGGTTAATAAATTTCTATTCTATTGTGAGAAATCACCTCCTGAAGTTTGTCAAAGTATTTTTGAATCACCCTGTATAACTTTGCTTACTCAGGACTTTCGTTTCCGCAAACTGGTCTGGTCATGTGCAAGAAAACCCATTTGTTTGGTATAGGACTGGATTAGTCGTGGTGACCATTTGTCAAGATTTCAGAATGAAATAGTTTCATCACCTTTCATCTTGAACATTTTTGTATCGTAGGGTTCTTTTCTCTCGACGCCACTGATCGTCTTTGTTTGCCTCCTCCGTCCTTCGTGGAGGACACACGACACAACGAATTTCCATAAAAACGCAATTGGATCTGTCACAGAAAGAGATTTCTCTCGACCGTGAAAGTAATCAAAACCATATCGCCATTTGATAAAATGTCACATTTTCCATGAGACGATTTAGATATCGGCCCTGGAGATAGACAGACATGATGATGTTACATCATTAAAATTCTCATTATTTTCATGAATATTCTGGCTCGAAAAAACGTCATGCAATATTTTCCATAAGATGCTTTGGTTGGCAAGGCATTCAGTGGTTAGCAAGCGAAAGGTGGAATTTCTAAGCCTTTGTAAACAAATCTCCGCATTCATTATGTATGGTGGTGTGTTTTGCTTAGATTGAGAAAATATGAGATGGAACGTTTGTCGATGAAAACGTGCGCGAAGGCTGCCACAAACCTTTAAATTTGTTTTCATGCGAAAAGATGATATGAGGTTTCCGTTGTTTCATAGTTTATAAGTACTTGTATGGATATATAGTTGTCTCAGAAGTATGAACTGATTATTGGGTGAAGTGAATAAAAAGAAGTTTTTGCTTAAACTAAGCTATTTTTAACCGACGAAACCAAAAAGGAGGAGGTTCTCTAGTCGACGCGTATATTTTTTTTATATTTTTTTTTATGTATGATCACACATAACTTTTTACTGAGGCGTCCGATTTCGATAATTCCACCCCTAAGGGTAGCAAAATGACGGATATTGATCAGTCGCCCTCTGAATCCTGGTCCGTTAACCGATTCTATCAGGCATAACTTTGTACTGGGATCTTCGATGTGGATGATTCTTCTTTTATCAGATAGGGTATACCTCATAGTTGATCATATTTGGATTCGAATGGAATTATCCACCCTTACGGGTAGAAAAATAGGGGATAATTGATTTTTCACTTGTGAACATTGGCACACATATATGTAGTTGACAATGACAGATCGCTAGTGTCATTATCACAATCATAATATTCTGGCAGGATGGAATAATATACAAAGTAATGAAATAAACTAACCAGAACAACAAAAATTATTTATATTACAACAAATAGTAAAAGTAGATAATCATATTATTTAACTCGTAATAGTTGAAGTAAGGTGGGTAAGTAAGTATTTTGGAAGTAATAAAAAAACAAGCAGTTAGTAATTAGTAGATTTCAACCACAAAAAATTGAAAAATAAAAACTTTTTAACAAAAAATTAAACCGACGAAATACGGAACTGAAAAGTAAAAAATAAAATAAACCTTCTTAGTCTCAATAACTAAGCTCCTAAACTAATGTAAGTAACTAATTTTGAGTGGGCGTCAAACAAACAAGCAATGAAGATCATTAAATTACTTCAAAAAAATTATCAGAATGTCACCGCCCAACTCGATGCCATCATTTTACGCCTTACCTAATTCATTTGCTTGTTTGTTTGGCGCCGACTCAAAATTAGTTACTTACATCAGTTTAGGAGCTTAGTTATTGAGACTAAGAAGGTTTATTTTATTTTTTACTTTTCAGTTCCGTATTTCGTCGGTTTATTTTTTTTTTTAAGTTTTTCAAAAAACATTTCAGGTCACCCGACTTTAAACCAATAGATTTTTCTAATGCGGATCTATTAAAAACGAGGTTTATGATGTACCTCCTGCCACACGACTTGAATTAGAGGACAAAGTAAGGACAGCTATTCATAGAATTACACCAAGACAGTGAAAAACGTTGTAAGAGCAACAATAAGAAAAGTTCGCCTTTGTCAGCAACAAGATGGAGGTCACTTTGAACATCTGGAACCCTAAAGATATGTGAATAGGTAGTTTCAATATAATTATTTCATTTTCAACAGGTGCTTCATTTTTGAACAGTTCTAACGTTATGGTATTCTCAGTTTTCTTACAACCTTATAGTAATAAAATGCTCTTTTTTCTAACACGACGAGCCATCATGTTGCCATTTGAAAAAAAATAGTAATACAAATTTTATAATCAAACGTCACATAGCTGAAACGTTTCGATCGAAAACAGTAAAGTTGTATTTTTATAAACATTTCAGGACTGAAATTAGTTATTTGAACGTATCCATAGCCCTCTAGAATAAAAATTTATTCCAAAAAAAAATTAAAAAAACGGTTACAAACAGTAACAAATGATACATGGTTGTATTCTAAATGTCATATAGAGACAAAAAACTGAAAATATACCAGGTGTCCCATTTTAAAATCGAAAGTTTATGTCACTTCCGGTGAATCCGGAATTTGCATGAAGTTGAGTTACTTGTAAAAAAATGCAGTTTTATGCATTAAACAGATCCTCCAAATTTCATTCCATTATCTCCAAAAACAAAAAAGTCATAGGGGCGAGCCACATTCCGTGGATATATATATATATATATATCTTTATATACATAATTCTACTGTACGTGTGTGGTACTGAACTCCTCCTAAACGGCTGGACCGATTTGAATGAATTTTTTTTGTATGCGTTTGGGTGGCGCCCTGGATGGTTCAGATTCACGAATCAGCACGGCAGATGGCGCTGCAGTCGCTATCATAAACGGCTGGACCGATATGAATGAATTTTTTTGTATGGTTTGGGTGGCGCCCTGGATAGTTTAGATTCACAAATCATCCCCCTAAATGTTGAGGGTGGTCCATCCCTTAATTTTTTTTTATATAAAAAAATTTTTTTTATATTTTTATGATACAGCATTCAAAAATACATAACCCTGAATTTTCACCCTTCTACGATCAACCCCTATTTTTTTAGCAAGATTTTTATTTTTATTTTGTCATGACTTAGAATAAAAAAATTCATATTACTCTTAATTTTCACCATTCTACGATCAACTCCTTTTTTTATTTTATAGAAAAAATGGGATAACAGAAAAACGGGATAACGGGAATAACGGGATAACGAAAAAACGGGAAAACGGGATAACGGGATGACAGGATAAGGGGAAAACAGGATAACGGGATAAAGAAAAAATGGGATAACAGGAAAACGGGATAACGGGATAACTGGATAATTGGATAAACTGGATAACGGGATAACAGGATAACGAAAAAACGGGATAACGGGATGACAGGATGAAGGAATAACGGAAAAACGGAATAAGTGGATGTATAAAAAACGGGATAACAGGAAAACGGGATAACGGGAATAACGGGGTAACGAAAAAACGGGAAACGGGATAAGGGGATGAGGAAAACGGGATAACGGGATAAAACAAAAGGGATAACGAAAAGGATAAGGGATAACGGGATACCGGGAATAACGGGATAACGAAAAAACGGGATGACAGGATAAGGGAATAACGGGAAAACGGGACAACGGGATGAAGAAAAAAAGGGGTAACAGGAAAATGGGAGAACGGGATAATGGGAAAACGAGATAACGGGACAACAGGAAGCGGAAGGAGTCAAAAGCATAATCTAGATGGAACAACATTAAGGAAAACATAGAAAAAATAAATTCTACGCGGACGAGAGTTATCGGGAAAAACATTTTGGGGAACATAGAAATTCGGACAGGACAATGTCTGTCGGGTCCGCTAGTCCGCTATATATATATATATATATATATATATATATATATATATATATATATATATATATATATATATATAATTCTCGAGTTAGAACTAACGTTTTGTTGAATTTTCTTCATTTTCTATTTGAATTTTCTTCGTATTTATTCAATAACCGATTTATTTTGGTTTAAATTAATTTTTTAATTCGTTACCGCACTAGTGAGATGATAGATTGAAAAAAGCACTAGTGCTGTAATAAACATCATTATGACATTCATAAAAGTGTTAAATCACAGTCATTACTTGATAGCTGTAGATGAAGAAATACTACCTAACTGAACTGATATTCAAAAAGGAAATTATTATTATTATCAAGTGTTAAATCATGAAACACTTCCACATATTTCCTCTTTATTTTGTCGTTGTGATTCTCGTGGGTGAGACACTGCTGGAATTTGTTGGAAGATTCGCTTCAGTAACCAATGCATGTATAAATTATTGGTATTTCATCACATCCGGTACTTCCACAACTCAACAAAAACGAAATCGAAATTTGAGGCAAGGCAAGCAAGAACTACTATTGCATAACATATATTCTGAAAAATTACTGAATGCCCAAGTCAACAAACAACTTCAATTAGTGTTTCCCTTTCATCTATTTTCCAAAGACGAACTTGAACTTCTTCCTAAAAAAGTTATATAAATGAACTCATTTGAATATTGCTCCAGAATTCCCTGCCTCTCGATTGCAGCAGAGAGCAGAGTGTTTGATTTCAAAACAACGTCAAGAGATCTCAAAGTCACGAACAAAATCTACATCCCTAAGAAAACATAAGTATTATTGTGGTCATTGGGCTCCTAAACAACAGAGATTAAGTATATACAGAAAATCCAACCTATTTCGGGTGAAATAGCTCTTGGCACGAAACAAAAAACCAAGTTTTTGGGATGCACTTTTGGCAATGGACCTCACGTGATTTTCCCAGGAACGGTTATTGCTGATAGTAATACCAAGCATCGATATGGATGACTTCAGTGGTATGGTTACTCCTGACAAAGTTATGTTAGGCACAGTGAGATCGGCTTTTCTAGAGAAAAGACATGCTTGTGTTTTGTTTGCATTGAATTCTACCAAGTTATTAGATCCCCACTCGAGAATTGTTGCTAAGTCCATATTTATATTATTAACATTTCTTCCTCGTTCATTTCTGGTTTCACGGGCTGATATAGGGGCCCTGGAAGAGAAAGCGGTACTGGACATGAAGTTCGGCAAAGCTGTGTACTGGACATGAAGTTGCTTTCAACAGGTCGTTGATGTGAAGTAGAAATAGTGTTGGTGCGAGAATAGATCCTTGCAGAACACCAGCATTTATGAGTAGAGTGTCAGATGAAACTCCATCGACCACTACATGGAGAGACCTGTTTGAGAGAAAACTAGCAAGCAGAGAACACAGCTGAGGGGGCAAGCCATAAGACGGAAGCATGCATGCATTCATTTTAGGTTGCTGATAGTTGCAGTGAGATAGTTATGCTAGGTTATCAACAGCAGTGAATGTAACTTATATAAGTAAATTATAACTAATACATGTGTTTCTTGAAATGTAAAGTTAACTAATAATTAGTTTTTCATAAGTATACTAGTTACAAAATAGTAGGCAAAAGTGATAACAACATGTACAAGACAATATACCGGGTGAAAATGGGACTAGGGCTATGCCTATATCTCTTTCACTTATCTACCGATTTGAATTAAATTTTGTACATAGATATGAGACACAATTTTGGATTGACAGACATATTGAAACAAAATGGCCGACTTTCGGTTTCGCCAGAATAGACTTCGATTTTTTAAATGGAACATCCTGTATGTTTGATGTTTTTCGGATTCGACGGCTCAAATTACATACGACAGCGTTGCCAAATTTTTATTTTACAATTGAAAACAAATAATTTCTCAATTTTTTTCTAAAAAAATTCTACAGCAGAAATTTAAATTTTCTAAAAGCATTTCAACGAAAAAATGGTTTTTTTCGAATGGTACCTACAGAGGGCCATCATGCCATTCGATAGAGAATTTAATTACCAATTCAACGATATACATTATGTACCACTTTATTTTTGTTCAAAACGTAGAGAGAGAGCCATCTAACAAAATGAAATCAATCTGAAAAAATTGGTAGGTAACTTGACATCTATTTATTCTTTCAAACTTTACTTCAGAATGGTAACAATGAATTACCAAAAATAATGGACTCGAAAATATATATTGATCATAAATCCATTACAAAATAGATAACGTAAATATAATCAAACTGAATAAATCTAACGACTGAAACAGTGAAACATTCAACGTACAAATTATTGCTCACAATACCATTATCCTGTTTTCAATAGAAAAGTTTCACAACCATCGAACAGTCATTTTATTCATTAATGACCAATGATATGTTCGAGGTGTTGCCCGTTTTCCATAACACATAGACTATTCTATTTATTGTACATCTTATCACATTTATCAGGTCGTGAGCAGGAATTTCCTGAAATGCACGCTCAACTCTATCTCTTAAGTCCCCCAAAGGAAGTTGGTCTTCTCGAGTATACTTTTGATTTTATGTGACCCCATAAATAAAAATCAATAGTTGGTTAAATCTGGCGATCTGGCTGGCCATTAGATTGGACCATTTGTTCCAATCCATCTCTGCCCATAGGTATCACAATATTAGCATCATGTGGTCCTGCATCATCCTTCTGAAAAAACATATTTTCTCTGATGTTCTCAGGTTAATCGTTGATATTATTTTGAATGTTGTTCTCTGAGAATTGTAGATATCTTTGGCCCGTCAAAGGCCCGTCGAAAAGAGTTGGTCTAATGATTATTGTCCCTATGATTCCTACCCAGACGTTGAACCCAAATCTTTCTTGAAAATTACCTTCTCTCAGCAACACAGGATTTTCTTGATACCTTGTATTATTTCTATTGAACATACCATTATTCGTGAATCTAGACTCATCTGTGAACAGTACATTCGAGACAAAACCATTATTCGAATCAGGCAAAAGCCAATTACAATAATTAGTCTCCGTTCTGGGTCATTTTCATATAGATGCTGATGCATACTGTATTTATAGAATAAATAAATAAATAAATAAAGCATTCATTGCCCAACAGAAACCATTTACAAGGCAATTAAATATTATAGATAATAATTTACAAGATAGTATTAGTATCTAACAAAACATACAAGGAAATTGACGAGGAACAGTGCAAAGAATAAACATAAGGTATGAGACACAAAATAGTACATGCATGGTTTAATCCTAAATCACTATAAGTATGCTCGAGATTTATTATTTAATTCCGACTTACTGCAGTTAGAAATATCACATATATTTGATAGCTTATTTGCATTAGAACACATTACATTGATCGGAGCTTTAGACATAATATTTGTTTGAGCTCTTTTACACTTGAAGGTGGTATTTGACCTAACTCCAATCTCGGCACATGGAAATCAATTTGAGATAAATAGTGCTGGTGAGTCCACTTCACCTATTGATAGCTTGTGCAAGAACATAATGGATGCTTGATGTCTGCGTTTTTCTAAAGATATGAAATCAAATCTATGTAGCAAGTTCGTATAATCACATCCTCTTGAAGGATATGATCCATAGACCTTGAAGCACAGAAACTTTAAGAATTTTTTCTGGACTTTCTCGATTGTAGTTGAAGATTGTACATAAATAGGATTCCATATTAATGATCCATATTCTAGCTTCGATCTTACCAGACTGAAGAAAAGAGATGAGAGTGCAGAAATATCATTAAAGCTTCTACAATTTCTGAAAATGAAACCGTATATGCGATATGCTGATTCGGTAATCTCATTTATGTGAGAGTTGAATGTGAGCTGATTGTCAAAGTACACTCCTAAGTCCCTGATATTATTAACATGTTCCAGAATTGTAGTATTAATTGAGTATGGATAATTGACAATATTTGTTTTTCTGGTGAAGGTTAGTACTTTACATTTTGAGATATTGAGGAAAAGATGGTTTTTCAAACACCAATCATATAAGTAATTGATTTGTTCCTGTAGAATTAAGTAATCGTCCAAATTAGAAATAGTAACATATAATTTCAGATCATCCGCAAACATTAGTTTGGTGCACTCAAGCGACTCACAAAGATCATTGATAAATATCAAAAACAACAGTGGCCCCAGGTTGGATCCCTGAGAGACTCCACTGCTTGCAATGAAGTTATTTGAGGAATATCCATTGAGAGAGACAAACTGCACTCTGTTTTTCAAGTAAGATTTCAAAAGGTCCAAAAAAATATTATTAAATCCTAGACCAGTAATTTTCTTCAATAGTATTTCGTGATTGATTTTGTCAAATAGAAGCAATAGTTATGTTTTCCAATACATTTCTGGCACATATGCTGAAACATTAGTTTCTGCTTCTTCACTGACGATGAAGTGGGTGTGGTTTGATCAGCTGGTTCTTTCCTTAGCATCATTTCCAATTTCCTGAAATAGGTCCTCGATGGGTGCCGTCTTAACGGAAAACGGTATAGCATACTAGCATTGACAGCGTTCTTCTGACATTCTCCGTATATCAATATCATATCGATTTGTTCGTTTCAAGAATAACGATTATAATTTTCCATTTCAAAAAAACTTTTTACAAACGAAACGAGATGACAAGTAAAATTTGATATTTCACTTTTGACATGACATTAATCACCTACTGTTTTCCATGATTCCATGGCTACCTTTCATTTCATCAAACCTAAACGGATAACTCATTGGACTGTGTAGGCATCGTATAAAATATTGTACAAATTCAATAATTGATCGCTTTCAGTTTTGAACAAAAAGAAAGTGGTACATAATGTATATCGTTGAATTGGTGATCAAATTCTCTATCGAATGGCAAGATGGCCCTCGGTAGGTACCATTTTCTTTAAAAATGCGTTCAGAAAATTTCAATTCCTGCTATAGGATTTGTTATTGATCTCATCGATGAAATAAATATTACTATGAGTTACTGATGTAAATTAGTACAGATTTTAACCTGATCAAGGGCTCCTGGGCTACAAAAAATTGAAAATTTTTTTTTTCAATTGTAAAATGGAATTTGGCAACACTGTTGTTAGACCAGGGTCGACAATTTTTGAAACCAAAAAAAATAATAGTAGGATGAAACCCATTGGAAAAGGAAGAGAATATAACAAAAATGAACGGAAAAATAATTTACGGGCGATCTGAAGTTGGGAAGTGGAAGAGGGTGCGTTTTTAAGGGTAAAAAAACGGTTTATTTCGAAGTCCTATGGAAAAAAGTCAACAACTTTTGTATCAACACTTTTTTCACATAACCTCAAAATTTATGTAAAAAATTCAAATAACCAAGTTATTGGTTTTTTATTTTTATCTTTCACGAAAAAACTTTTTTATTCACGAAATTTGGTGAAAACTTGATTTTTTATGTCCCAAAGACACTGTAATTTTTTTGATTATATAATATAATTATATATAAACTGAAGGATGATGGCCAAGACTCCGATATGAAAAGTGCCAAAGATATAATTGGAGCTATTGCACAGACAGTGAATACTGACGATATAAAAACGTACAGGATTGGCAGAAGAGGTGATCAGTTATCACCACTGAAAGTAACTCTGAATAGACGAGAAGATGTCAATATGGTATTGAAAAATAAACATAAACTAAAAAATTACAACTTTAATGTTCAGATTAGTACCGATAAGACAATTCTTCAACGTGAAATTTTGAGAAAGGTTCTTGTGCAACTTAAGGAACGGAAACAAAATGGCGAGGATGACATATATATCAAATATGTTTATGGCGTTCCATCCATCAGGAAATCAAAAAACTCAACATGAGATTCGGTCACGTGAATATTCGTTCCTTGAATAATTGTTTTGGTGACTTCAAAGACTCTATTAATAATAACAAAATTTCAATAATAGGAGTCACAGAAACTTGGCTCGCTCCAGAATATCCAGATAAATTTGTTACTATACCTAACTACAACTTGATACGTATGGACCGTGCTGGTAGAGGTGGTGGAATATGTTTTTTCATCAAATCACAGTATAATTATAAATTATACCACTCTTCTATTTCGACAAGTGGTCTAGAGCAGCTATGGATTATAACCAATATAAACAAACAAAAAGTAGCCTGTGGAGTTGTTTATCGTCCACCAGGAACAAATGTAGAGGTCTGTATGCAGGAGATGGGTGATGTACTGGAACGAGTGTATTTGGAAACATCCATGGTGGTGTTAGTTGGTGATATTAATATTAATTTGCTAAATTGTGACTCTCGATACTCAACTATTCACTGCCCTAGTTTCTTGTTTTGATATGAACCAAATTGTAGAAAATTCTACTCGGATAACAACAACCTCTGAATCCTTGATTGATGTTATTTGCATTAGTAAGGATGTAATGGTAAGAAATTCTAATACACTTGATATGAATGGTATAACTGATCACCTGATGGTATATTGCGATATTGATTTCAAAGGTGAAGACACTCATGATGACTTGTAAATTACCATGGGGTGAAATTGTGACTATGCAAGATATTAATTCCAAAGTAAACTTTCTAAATGAATGCATCATTATGCTATTTGACAAACATGCTCCTATTTGCACTGTGAACAGGAAATATAACTTATAATATCAAATTGATGATGAAAACCCGTGATAGAGCTCATGCCAAATATCTTAAAGAAAAAACAGCAGCAACTAGACAATACTATGTAACTTTACGCAACTACGTCAGTGATGCAGTAAAACGTGAAAAAACAGCATACATACAATTTGTTCTGAACAAAAATAAAAACAACTCAAAAAAGACATGGAGAAATCTTGCAGATTGGGGTGTTACTACAAAATCATCCTCACAAATTAATAGCCTGCCAATTGAACTACGTAGACCTGAAGAAATTAATGACTATTTTTAAATGTGGCTGGACATTCAATAGTAAATAATGACACTCTTTCATTCTATAATAGTAATAAATTGAATGCCCTTTGAACTTTTCCCTTCCGATGTATGTAATGCTGATATTTTGACTGCTATCAAAGAAATAAAATCCAATGCTTTAGGAATTGACAATATAAATATCAAGATGATTTCCCTAGTGATACCACACTGTATTGATGAAGTTAAACATATTTTCAACGAGTCCTTCAGACAGGGTATTTTTCCAGATGTCTGGAAGGTTGCTAATATAATTCCAATCCCGAAAAAGAAGACACCTACCTCTTTCAGTGACCTGCGCCCTATTAGCATTCTGCCCTCATTCTCTAAAATATTCGAGAAAAATGTTTCCCATCAAGTGAGAGCTTTTCTAGAAGAAAATCGAATACTTCCGAACGAGCAGTCTGGGTTCCGCAAAAAACACGGAACACAGACTGCCCTCTTGAAAGTGATCAACGATCTTGCGAGAGCCAGAGATGAGTCAGAAGTCACCATTTTAGTACTGCTTGATCAAAGCAAAGCTTGATTTAGTTAATTTCGATTTGCTCATTGGCAAACTCAAGTTCATAGGATTCGACGACATTTCTCTTAAATGGATGACCAGCTATCTCACAGGCCGATCACAGAGGGTCAAACTGGATGATTACTCATGGTCAACCCTAAAAGAAACCTCCTCAGGTGTACCACAGGGAAGCATTTTGGGGCCATTGATGTTTTCAATGTTTATTTTTGATTACCCCACTTCCCTATCACATTGTCAGGTACATCTATACGCAGATGATATACAGTTATATTTGTCTTCCCATAACACTGATACAGAAAGTTGCGTAGCTAATTTAAACTCAGATTTACATAAAGCATTCCTTTACTCGGAGCATCATGGACTGAAAATCAATCCAAATAAAACCTTGGCTCTATGCATAGGATCTCAGGGACAAAAAGTTGAAACCGAAAGAAACTTTGGCTCACTCTCGATAACGCAGACATTGACTGGGTAGATAGTGCTAAAAATCTTGGCGTAATCATAGATAGCTCTTTGTCTTTCGATGAACATGTGAAAAACATTTTTAAAGTATCATTCTTCAAACTCAAATCGCTATATAAATTCAAGTATCAGTTATCTGAAGAAATGAAACTCAGGCTAGTTAAAACTCTTATTTACCCCCATATCGAGTATTGTTGTTCGGTGTATTACAATTTTTTGCCGCAATATAACAAATTGAAGTTACAACGCATACAAAATGCTTGCATGCGATTCGTATGCTGCATTCCATATGGTGAACATGTCACGCCATTTTTGTTAAAAACGAAGGAGTTGAATGTGAGGTACAGAGTCCAATATTTGATAACAATTTTTCTGTTTAAGTTGCTCCAAACGAAAACTCCAGTTATTTATATAGTCTATTGAGCAGGCATTCTGACATACATTCGGTCAATTTGAGAATTAACTCATTCAACATACCTAGGCACCGTACTTTCAAATATGAAGGATGTTTTTCAAATATTGCCCCTAGTTATCTGAATGAAATTTTACCCATTTTACATCATAATATTCATCAATTCAAGAAAAACATAAAATCACAGCTGCTTACTGCTCAGTGCTAATATAAGACTCAATGTATAATATTGTAATGTATTCGTTAAGTTGACCAATGGAATGTCAAGGATATTAATAGCTATTAGCACATTTATGATTGTATAAATTTTGTTTTGTTCTTTCTTTCTCTTCATTATTATTTCTTTCTTCCCAACATTGTTTTGGTAATGAATAAGTATTTTTCTTTTTAATTTTATCATTATTTTCTTACACACACTATTTAATTTTTAGGAGGGGTGGAAGATAGCCTTTGGCTAACCCTTTTCCTTTTATGTATAAAATGTACTTTATGCATAATAAATGATATTATTATTATTATTATTATTTAAAATATTTATTTTTTCTCCCTTATTTTGACTTAATATCGAAAAAGCACCCTAATTTTCAGACAAAAATTCTTCCAATACACATTACTATGGTAAATGTTCTCAGAAAATGCAAAGAAATAACAGGTAGTAAGGCCCAGACCCTCCTACCCCCTTCCCCAGTTCTCTATGAAATACCTTTTGATGGGCTAAAATTTTCCGTAGGTCACTCAGGTATATAAGTTATCTTAAAATAGCAATAAATAGGCATCTACGCATATAATTTAAAGATTCTACAACTTTCTCAAAATATTGTAGATATCTTATTAAATATTAACTTTACGTTTCTTTGCATTTTCTGAGAACATTTTCCATAGTAATGTATATTTTTTTTATCATCAGAAAGTAGAAACAACGAACACAAAGCCCACCGAGCTTTTAAAAAAAGTTGATATTTTGACGGGAGAATTTTTGATTGAAAATTAGGGTGCTTTTTCGATATTAAGTCAAAATAAGGTGAAAAAATAAATATTTTAGATCAAAAAAATTACAGTGTGTTTGGGACATAAAAAGGTAAGTTTTCACCAAATTTCGTGAAAAAAAATATTTTTTTGGGAAAGATAAAAATAAAAAACCAAAAACTTGGATATTTCAATTTTTGACATACATTTTGAGGTTAGGTGCCATTCAACTTTTTGCCATAGGACTCGTAGTTTTGCCGGAAATCGAAATAAACCGTTTTTTACCCTTAAAAACTCACCCCCTTTTACTTCCCGACCTCAGATCGCCCGTAAATTATTTTTCGCTACATTTTTGATATATTCTCTTTCTTTTTCAATGGGTTCCATCCTACTATTTTTTTTTTTAATTCTTTACCATTTTCAAAGGCTTCAGCCCTGCTCTATGTATGTTATTTGACCCGTAGAATCCGAAACACATCAAACAACAGGGTGTTCCATTTGGAAAATCGAAGTTGGTGGCTATTCTGGCGGAAACCGGAGGTCAGTCATTTTGTTGTCAGTTTGTCAATCCTAAATTGTGTCTCATATCTATGCACAAAATTTCATTTGAATCGGTTGATAAGTGAAGGAGATATAGACATGGCCCTAGTCCCATTGTCACCCTGTATAGTGTCTACCTGAGTCTTTTTGGCTGGAGCATCGCAAATAAAATACGAGAAGCACGTCAGCTTTGACTCAATACTTTTTATATTTTCCACTAATGCTGAAATTTCTTGGAAAAGATGGACAGTTTGCTAATAGGGCTGATAGGTCTATAGTTCTTCGCTAAATACCTCTATCCACTCTTAATAGTGGTGTTATTATGCTTTATCAAATATAATTTATAAACAAATATGCCTATGATAACTTGCCTATCGAAAAGTGTTCATAGCTATTTTTAATTGAATTAATTTTAAACAATTTTCTTTCATCACCTTCACTCTTTTGAAAACCGAATGAGTTTCATCTCAACTGATAGTTTTTATCACCCAGAATATGCCTAGGTAGGCTTGCCTACTTATTTCTGTGCATGGCTACCTGCTGTGCATGGCTACACCGATCTGTTAACCAATCGAAATTGATATCATAGGTAAGATCATTTAATCACAAAACCAATCGTATAGGCTTGCCTGCAAAAAATCGTACATAAAATATTAGTGCCAAGCTATAAAGTCTTAGAATTTTAGCTATTTGATAGGTGCGAGAGAGAAAGTAGAGCGTCCGAGGTCCGTGTGATAGAACAGGACACAACATAGCAGCTGCACGCTACCTGACCGTTGAATGTATCCGAGTGCGCATGCTCGTGTACACTCGACAGTAATTTTGCACTCTAATTTATTATAACTCTAATTTCGATCACAATTTTTGTATTATTTCACACTATATATAGTGCGCGTCAAAATTATGGAACAAATTCGATATTTCGCAAGCCATGTACTTTTGATAAAAATCCTGAAATAGGTCGATTTTTATTTTAAAATGCCGATTTTTTATGTATATTCTAATGAGGTTATGTCACTGGTTTTGACATGGTGACGTAATCGGTATTTTTTTTAAATTGGAATAGATGTCTTGTGATACCTCATCTGAAAGGCCTTTCAATACTGCATTCAATGATAATAATAAATTAGATATTTTTTTACAGGGTGAACAAAAATTAATATTTTATTTCAATAAGACAATAACTTTATATCCAACAAAATAGAACAGTTAAATAAGATGTTCGAAATGCCATCCACCAGTCTCTTGACAATAAGCGAATCTACGGACACATTCCTTTTGCACATTGCGAATTACTTCCGGAGTAATTCTGTTAATTTCGATCCTAATTCGATTTTTCAACTTCTTGTAGATTTTGCGGCCTATCTACATAGACCTTCAATTTCAAATAACCCCACAAGAAAAAATCCAGGGGTGTAAGATCTGGAGATCTTGGGGGCCACTCTATCGGTCCGCGTCTACCAATCCACCTCCTAGGAAAACAGTTATTCAAAACTCGCGAACATCACGTGCATAGTGCGGGGGTGCACCATCTTGTTGCAACCAAATACTTTCATTTGGTGAGTAAGGATTGTTGGCGTTTGGAAAAATATCGGCAAGGCTAGGTATGAGTTCATTTCTTAAAAATTCCAAGTAACGCTTCCTTGTAAGATTTCCTTCGAAAAAATACGTTCCAATAATCCTGTCGTTTATTATCCCTGCCCAAACATTGACTTTCTGAGGGTATTGAGTATGCCCGTCCATCATCCAGTGAGGATTATCCCTACTCCAATATCTGCAATTCTGACGATTTACTGAACCATTTAGGCAAAACGTAGCCTCATCGGAAAACAGAATTTGTTTTATAAAACGTGGATTGCGGTTACACATATCCTGCATTATTTCACAGAACTCCACACGGCGATCGGGATCATCATCATTGAGTTGTTGATGTAGCTGTACTGTGTATGGATGGTACTTTTCTGCTTTTAGAATACGTAATACAGAACTTTGGGATATGTCAAGGTCTGCTGCAATTTGTCGTGAAGTATTGTGTGTATTATTCTCTACACCCAATAGAACATCAAGTTTCACGTTTTCTTATATTTTAGGACGTCCAGCATTCGGAATATGTTTGACATGACCAGTTTCTCTAAAGTTTTTCTCAATCTTACTGACTGTTGAACGACTGAAAGGTCTATTTGGATACTTCGCATTGAACAAGTCGCATACCTCTTGCTGAGTTCTGGTTCTATCTCCGCATCCAATAAAAATTAAAATTTCTATGTGTTGGGTTTTACTTAAAGTAGCCATAGTTTACTTTCAGAACCTTTTCACTTAGAATTTGTGAAGAATACTTGTTGATATTTCAACTGACATTTATTTGACACTAACTTGCCTATTAGGGCATTAATTTGTGATTGTCTTTTGTTTCCATTTTAGACTAGGAAATAGCTAACTATTGATATTTGGAAAGGATCCATTGGTGTAGTAGAGCACTGACTCACTATTCTGCCAGGGCAGTCTAAGGAAGTAGAGCCTTGGCTCAAAAAAGTAAAATTTTGCCTTTTTTAACACGCTTTTATTATCTTTACTTGTAACTGAATAACTCACAATGTAATAAAATCTTGGAAGTAAATATTCACCCACTTCCAATCTCCCGAATAATCTTAAATTCGTCACACATATCAAGGACCGATGACAATACAAGAATTTCATAATCATAATGTAATAATAATAAAAATATATTTTTCCAAACGCCAACAATCCTAACTCACCAAATGGAAGTATTTGGTTGCAATAAGATGGTGCACCCCCGCACTATGCACGTGATGTTCGCGAGTTTTTGAATAAATGTTTTCCCAGGAGGTGGATTGGTAGACGCGGACCGATAGAGGCCCCCAAGATCTCCAGATCTTACGCCCCTGGATTTCTTCTTGTGGGGTTATTTGAAATCGAAGGTCTATGTAGATAGGCCGCAAAATCTACAAGAGTTGAAAAATCGAATTAGGATAGAAATTAACAGAATTACTGCCGGAAGTTATTCGCAATGTGCAAGAGGAATGTGTCCGTAGATTTGCTTATTGTCAAGAGACTGGTGGATGGCATTTCGAACATCTTATTTGACTGTTCTTTTTGTTGGATATAAAGTTATTCTCTTATTGAACTAAAATATCAATTTTTGTTCACCCTGTAAAAAAATATCTGATTAATTATTATCATTGAATGCAGTATTGAAAGGCCTTTCAGATGAGGTATCACAAGACATCTATTCCAATTTAAAAAAATTACCTATTACGTCACCATGTCAAACCAGTGACATAACATCTCTGGAATATACATAAATAAATCGGCATTTTAAAATAAAAATCGACCTATTTCAGGATTTTTGTCAAAAGTACATGGCTTGCGAAATATCGAATTTGTTCCATAATTTTGAGCGACTGTATACTTAAGTATGAAATAAAAAAAAAAAAATTTAATATATTATTAATAAAAAAAAAAAATTCAAAATTTCTTTTTTTTCAAAGCTAAATTAAAAATTTAAAAATAAAAAAAATCTTTTTTTTATTTAAATTTAAATAAAAATAATTTATTTATTATTTAAAATCAAATAAATGCAGTGAAGCGGGAAAGAATAAGTGTTACTTTTAAAATTTCAGTATAATAAATAAAAAAAAATCATCAATATAGAAAAATAAAATTTAATACATTTATGTTGTTAAAAGCGTTTATTACAAAGCATATAAAAGAGCTCAAAATTACTGTCGAGTGTAAATAAATGCTGTCACTGTCACTCACATGTACACGAGCATGGGCACTCGGATATATCCAACGGTCAGGTAGCGTTCAGCTGCTATGTTGTGTCCTGTTCTATCACACGGACCTCGGACGCTCTACTTTCTCTCTCGCACCTATCAAATAGCTAAAATTCTAAAACTTCATAGCTCGGCAATAATATTTTATGTACGATTTTTTGCAGGCAAGCCTATACGATTGGTTTTGTAATCAAATTATCTTACCTATGATATCAATTTCGATTGGTTAGCAGATCGGTGTAGTTACCCATACTGACTTACCTGTTCACATCTGCTTGCCAGGTAGCCATGCACAGAAATAAGTAGGCAAGCCTACCTAGGCATATTCTGTGTGTTAAAAACTATCAGTTGAGGTGAAACTCATTCGGTTATCAAAAGAGTGAAGGTGATGAAAAAAAATTGATTAAAATTAATTCAATTAAAAATAGCTATGAACACTTTTCGATAGGCAAGTTATCGTGGGCATATTTGTTTATAAATTATATTTGATAAAAAATATGTCTCATCGAGTTATCAGATCGGTGAAGGTCGACCTCTCACGGTATCCCCTACTATGCGGGGTACAGTGTTATTCTGATATTCTATATTTTATTCTCTCTCATTGCACCACCACGAAACGCAAAGTCACAGAATTCACATTGTATACTCATTGAATATATATCGTTGTTCTCAGAAATAGAACACAGGAAATCATTTTCAGCGCTAGAGCGAGCGAACACAGCTCGATTCCTCGTAATCTGCAATGCTTCTCATCGATCTCTTTTATGTGTCTTCGTAGAACCATGAATTTTCCCCTATACAGCACATGTTCAACAATACTTCTGATAATCTTGTCACATCATCGTTTTCGGCGAATTTCCGGAATTGGCATCAAACAACATCCCGACCCATACAAAATCATTTGAACTCACATTTTTTAACCGACGAAACCAAAAAGGAGGAGGTTCTCTATTCAACCCGTATATTTTATGTTTTTCCATCATATTTTTTTATGTATGATCACGCATAACTTTTTACTGAGGCGTCCGATTCCGATAATTCTTTTTTCAGTGGATAGGGTGTACTTCGAATTTGGTCCCATTTGAATTCAAAAGATGGAATCCACCCCTAAGGGTAGCGAAATGAAGGATATTGATCACTCACCCTCTTAATTCTGGTCCGTTAACCGATTCTATCAGGCATAACTTTGTACTGGGTTCTTCGATTTGGATGATTCTTTTTTTAATAGAGTATACCTTATATTTGGATTTCGACCGGAATTAGCCACCCTCACGGGTAGAAAAATAGGGGATAATTGCTTTTTCAATAGTGAACATTGGCACACACATACGTAGTTGACAATGACAGATCGCTACTGACATTATTCTTGTTCCGTCAAAATCAGTATATTTTATGAGAGGATGGAATGATATAGAAAGTAATGAAATAAACTAACCAAAACAACGAAAATAATTTATATTACAACAAATAGTAAAAGTAGATAATCATATTATTCAACTGGTAATAGTTGAAGTACGGTGGGTAAGTAAGTATTTTGGAAGTAATCAAAAAACAAGTAGGTAGTAATTGGTAGATTTTAACCACTAAAAATTGGAAAATGAAAACTTTTTAACAAAAAATTGAACCGACGAAATACGGAACTGAAAAGTAAAATAAAAACTTTTTAACAAAAAATTAAACCGACGAAAAAATCAACTGAAATGCATAAAATAAACCTTCTTAGTCTAAATGATAATTGAGCTCATAAACTAATGTAAGTAACTGATTTTGAGTCGGCGCCAAACAAACTAGCAATTGAATTAGGTGAATCGTAAAATGATGGCAGCGAGATGCACGGCTGCGTTTTGATGACTTCTTTCATAGATAATGATCTTCGATAATTGTTTGTTTGGCGCCGACTCAAAATCAGTTACTCACATTAGTTTAGGAGCTCAATTATCATTTAGACTAAGAAGGTTTATTTCATTTTTTGCTTTTCACTTGATTTTTTCGTCGGTTTAATTTTTTGTTAAAAAGTTTTTATTCTAATGACCCATCCCACTATTTCTAATATATAAAATTCTCGTGAAACGGTGTTTGTAATTAAACTCCTCCGAAATGGCTCGACCGATTCTCATGAAATTTTGTGTGCATATCGGTTAGGTCTGCAAATCGGACAACATCTATTTTTCATCCCCCTGAATGTTAAGGGTGGTCCACCACTTAATTTTTTATTTTATTTTTTAGATAATTTTTTTTTTTATGATACAGCATTCAAAAATACATACAACCCTGAATTTTCACCCTTCTACGATCAACCCCTATTTTTCCCTCCCGATTTTTTCATTTTTATTTTATCCACAGATCTGCAATAGGGTTGCAAGATGGCAACGAATATATTAATTGTAGTACAATAAATTGAGAACGGGATAACGGAATAAAGAAAAACGGGATAACAGGAAAACGGGATAACGGGAATAACGGGATAACGAAAAAACGGGGAAACGGGAAAACGGATGACAGGATAAGGGAATAAGGGGAAAACGGGATAATGGGATAAAGAAGAAATGGGATAACAGGAAAACGGGATAACGGGAATAACGGGATAACGAAAAAACGGGAAAACGGGATGACAGGATAAGGGGATAACGGGATGAAGAAAAAACGGGATAACAGGAAAATGGGATAACGGAATATCGGGAATAACGGGATAACAAAAAAAAGGGGGATGACAGGATAAGGGGATAACGGGATAACGAGATAAAGAAAAAACGGGATAACAGGAAAACGGGATAACGGGACAACAGGAAGCGGAAGGAGTCAAAAGCATAGATGGAACAACATAAAGGAAAACATAGAAAAAAAGAAATTCTACGCGGACGAGAGTCTTCGGAAAAAACATTTTAGGGAACATAGAAATTTGGACAGGACAACGTCTGTCGGGTCAGCTCTAGTAACATAATAAAATTTCAGCCAATTCGACCGAGGGCCAATTTCCAATATGTTTTCGTGCGGGGTTCTTTAACTTGTAAGATTTGATTACAAACCCACAGACATCTGGACGGGTGAAACTAAATTAAAGTTTGTAAAAAAGGCATCCCCAGATGTTCAATCATGTTTATATTCAAATTCACTTAGTTGAGTGGTCTACTCCACAACAAAAAAGAATTAATTCATTTTGAATAAATCGAAAATGCATTTCGACAAGATACCTTGTCATCATCAGACACTTAAAAACTACCCGAACAAAAAAATTTATTTTGCACTAACTGTGTTATATAATCTATAATGATAAATCCAGAAAACCTGGAGGTTAGTGAAAGGGCATATGTGTACTGTTTGTTCATACCAAAAAAAACCATTGTGGTTGGATATACACTTCATTGAGATTCTATACTAAATTATTCATACAATACAATTTTCCGCAGGTGAGTGGTAAGTTATGTCGCGGAACTGACCAATATATATAAATCAGCATCGCCTTCAATTGATATCGATCGATTAATATGCTAAACAATCGACTATAGGGATAGCAATAATTATTAGATACCTTGAATTCCAACTGTCTCGAAATAAACTTTCCATTATAATAACTACACTGGTAAAAATTGGTAACACAATTCGTTTGCCGTCTATTTTACCATTATCATTAAATTATGATGAATGGATAATATACTCTTTAAAGAAGGATATAATCTGTGTGGAAGGTATAAAAAAAAATCATACGTTGATTTGTTTGAAAATATAGCAGGATATTCATGAAATCAGATGTGGAATCATCTGCGACTGATCTAGTTGTTTTCTGTTTTCACAAAAAATAACTCAAGGTAGCTCCGCCACGAGACAGTTGAATTAGGAAATTATTAAAATTTGGCATACGTATTCTTCAACATGTGAACAACACCTCTATAATTTCAACAAGTTTCACCATCCCGAACCCGAGTTATATATAATTGAAGTTGACTCAATTAACACGTAACATATGGACCATGCATATAGGCAAACAGCACATTATTAATTCTACCGTTAGTACTAAAATTAGGAAGTTTATGAAAAACGAGGAGGAGCTAGAGCGGGATATCACAGATATTGTGAAAAAAAAAGCAAAGTGATTGACCATCTAGTTTGACAGATATAATCAAAACGCACATTATTAATTCTACCGTTAGTACTAAAATTAAGAAGTTTATGAAAAACGAGGTAGGTGGAAGATGGTCTCATCGCCCGGTGAAATACCACCATATCGACTTTGTGTGCTGTGAAATGGACCATTCCATGTTTCAGTGTTCGGTCGATACTTTCCGGTCTCCATGTTTCCTTTTCCCCAATTCCTCCTTTATTTTCAGGTGCATCTTAATAGTAATAATGATGAAGTCTCCTAGAGTAAAACACTCCGGAAGTAAAATACCTCTCCATTCGGATTTCCGGGCGAGAGGTACTCGAGGGGACTCAACATTAAAAATTAATTTTTGCAACATCCGCGGACTCAACAAGAACATCAATGACGTCCACCATCACCTACAGACGGAAAAACCGGATATTCTGGCTCTAACAGAAACACAAGTAAACTCGTCCACCAACAAGGTCCATATGCTTTGTCCTGGTTACGAACTCCATTCTCGATTCAGGTTCAAAGGTGGAGTCTGCCTTTACGCCAAGGCTAACCTTTCATGCCAGCGTGAAGAGTTTGGAACCGAAGACTTTGATGTGATGTGGTTCAAGCTATCTGATACCAAACTGACTAAGTTCCTCTGCTGCCTTACCTATCACCTAATGAACCTTCATAAACGACCTCTTTGAGTTTTTATCACTCAAACTGGACTACATCCAGGAGAACCATCCAACAGCTGAAACCATAATCATGGGAGACTTTAATGTACATAACACTGCCTGGCTCAAATTCTCTAACAAAACAGATGATGCAGGTCGTCAAGCCGAGGCCTTCGCCATCACTCATGGTCTAGAACAACTGGTCGAGCTACCAACCCGCATCCCTAATGTCAACAACCAGTCTGCCAATACACTAGATCTTTTCCTCACCACCAATCCTGACCCGTATAGAATAGAAGTTTGTCCCCTTGGGAAAATCTGACCACACCCCTCATCTCCACAACATGCTCTTTCCATTTACCATCGAGCTGCACAATACCACCCCGTCCATGTGGCATTACAATTCGGCCGACTGGGAAGGTCTTCGTATGTTTTTTTTCAGGTTTCCATGGAAGAGTTTGTTTTTCTTCAGTAGATCCAACACGATGTGCTGGAGACAATTTGAAATCATCATGTTGGGGATGCAAACTTACATACCGAATACCAAAAGAAGAACATCATCCGATAAGGCCTGGTTTAACAGAAACTGCTCTAGAGCTGTGGCTTCCAAACAGGCAGCATACCATCGATGGCTGAAAATCCGGCCCTGAGACCAGAGCAGCATATGTCGAGGCTAGAAAGGGATATGTAAAGAGACAATAGAATGCTCAAAAGATCACAAAGCCAAAATAAGATCAAAACTTGCTGAATGTCCTAACGGATCCCGTTCATTTTGGTCTTTCCCAAAGCTGTGGGAAGAAACTTCACTTCCAGCCTATTTCCTCCCAACCAAAGAAGATGGAACACTAGCAACGACTGCCCAGGAGAAAGCCATTTTTTGCGCACCTATTTGCTGGAAATTCCACATCGGGAAAACAACCCCCGAACATTACACCTATTGACAGTCACATGACCGAGATCACCTTTCGCCAACGTACTATCAGAAAGATTTTGCTGGGTCTCAACACCAATAAAGCCTGTGGATCTGACGGAATCCCGCCGATTGTTCTCAAGAAATGTGCCCCCGAACTAACACCTGTTCCTTGTGAGTTGTTCAACCACTCTTACAATTTGGGGGTATTTCCGTCCAATTGGAAAATTGCAAGAGTACAGCCAGTCCCCAAAAGGTAACAAGGCCCTACCTAGCAACTACAGACCTATCGCACTGCTATCTATTATTTCAAAGGTCAGCGAAAAGTCATCACATCGAGCTCATGAAATATCTGGAAGACTCAGAATTGTCAACGATAGGCAATATGGCTTTCGCCATCAGAGATCAACTGGTGACCTGCTCGCTTTCGTCTGCCATATATGGCAGCTATCTATTGAAAAGTATGGAGAAACTTTAGCTGTGGCATTAGATATCTCCAAGGCGTTCGATCGAGTTTGGCACCAGGGGCTCCCCGCCAAGCTTTCCGTCTTATAGCTTGCCCTCAGCGTGTCTCTGCTTGCTAGTTTCTCTCAAACAGGTTCTCCATGTAGTGGTCGATGGAGTTTCATCTGACACTCTACTCATAAATGCTGGTGTTCCGCAAGGATCCATTCTCGCACCAACACTATTCCTACTTACATCAACGACCTGTTGAAAGCAACTTCATGTCCAGTACACAGCTTTGCCGATGATAGTACCCTCCATACCGCTTTTCTTCCAGGGCCCTATATCAGCCCGTGAAACCAGAAATGAACGAGGAAGAAATGTTAATAATATAAATATGGACTAAGCAACAATTCTCGAATGGGGATCTAATAACTTGGTAGAATTCAATGCAAACAAAACACAAGCATGTCTTTTCTCAGAAAAGCCGATCTCACGTGCCTACATAACTTTGTCGGAGTAACCATACCACTGAAGCCATCCATATCGATGCTTGGTTTACTATCAGCAAAAACCCTTTTCCTGGGAAAATCACGTGAGGTCCATTGCCAAAGTGCATCCCAAAACTTGGTTTCCTGTTTCGTGCCAAGAGCTATTTCACCCCAGTCAGCTGCTTATGATCTATAAGGCACAGATCCGACTGTCCTGGAATACTGTTCCCATATTTGGAGCGCGGCACCTAAACATATCCTGAGGCTATTGGATTCTGTCCAAAAAAGGGCAATTCGTCTCGTCGGTGATGCCTCGCTTACAAACTCGCTCACTTGTCTGGAACACCGTAGAAAAGTTGGCGATTTGTCTCTATTTTATAGATATTTTCATGGGCGATGCTCTTCTGAAATATCAACAATCGTTCCTGCTTTGGCAGTCTCTTCGAGACTAACCCGTCAAGTTCAGTCATCACACCCCTTCGTGGTCACTTTGGAGACCTGCAGAACATCACTTTCCAAAGACTCGTTCATCCAACGAACAGCGAGGCTTTGGAACTCATTGCCTAGGAGGTGTTCCCGAGGCATACAACCTTCAGAAATTTAAGAAGAACACCAACTCCTACCTTCTTTCCCTAGGTTCCCACGATGTTCTCTGAACATTACAGGATATCCCTTTTCGTGGGAACCGGAACATAAAAAAAAAAAGGAGCTAGAGCAGGATATCATACAGATATTGTGAAAAAAAATCAAAGTAATTGACCATCCAGTTTGACAGATATAATCAAAACTACTTTCGTTATTCAAAATAGTCCACGGGGAAGCGCACAGCCTAAAGGGGGGGTCGTAGAGAAATGCGAATTGTGCCGGAGACATTTTGAAGAAGGACGGGGGACCATTTGAGGGTCTGAACCCGAAAAAAAACTCCTTCTCCAAGTTGACCCCATCGATTTTAATGATACCCCCCCTTTCCCCCAAAAAAAAAGTTCAAAAAGAGTAATACAAAAAAGTCCATTGAAGTTTTATCGAAAACGAAAAATTTTTCCCATGACGTATGATTTCTAGTGAAGGGGGGGGGGGTCGCGGGTCTGAATTTTTGTTGCTGTTGCTCTATTTTTTGAGTCGCCGACCTTCTATAACGAAAACATTTCCGATTAAGGGGGCAAATGCCCCTCTTCAAAAAAAATTTTTTTTCGCGTTTCAAATCCTTTTTTTATTCCGTCGAAAATAATTTCCTAATTCAACTGTCTCGTGGCGAACTACCTTAATTTTTATCGTGGATTTTTAATTATAGAAAAATCTTTCTCAATATTCAATTGAGATTGTTTTTTTTCAGTATCATACGTTGTTATTTCAAACGTACAGTTTGTAAAATTATATATACAGTGTGTCTCACTTCTCATGGAAACAACCCCGTATCTTCCGTAATTATTGGAGTAGAAATCTGAAATTTTCACGATTGTTAGATATACCGGGATGAGTCTAAATCTCTCCTGGGGTTAACCTGAGTGAAATACACTGCGCGCTAGGGGCGATGGATAGAACGATTTTTCCGAAAAATAATATAGAATGCAAGTAGGCTAAAAATTCTTACGGATTCGTGATCAGGACATAATTTTAGAACAATCCTATTTTTGCAGAAAATTTTCAGTTCTGAAAAATCCGAATTTGTCTCACTTCTCACACTGCCGTCAGGGGCGATGGAAAACGATTTTGCGAAAAAAATATATAAGGGCAAGATAGGCTCAAAATTGATTACTCTCGTTTCGGACATTCATCGTCTTAATGGATTTGGAAGGTTTTCACGACGTTTCGAATTCTTGTATCTGCAATCGTCTTCAGGTGAATATTGACAAGCTTAGGTGCTACTTAATTATTTATATGTCTGTCGGTGCAATGGTGCATGCAATTCCGCCATGTTCAGTGGTGCGTATGATTTCGCGCAGTGTGGTAGTGCGTTCTCTCTCTCTCTCTCTCTCTTCCTTCGTCCGAGTTCGACAAATCATCCCTGGAGCGCAGTTAACCACAGAAGAGATTAAGACTCGTAATCGGTTTATCTAACGATCGTGGAAATTACAGAATTCGTTTCCATGGAAAGTAAGACAAATTCGGATTTTTCAGAACTGAAAACTTTTCAGCGGAAATGTAGATTGTCACTGAAGTTGATGTCCTGATCACGAATCCGTAAGAATTTTGAGCCTACTTTGCCCCCTAATATTATTTTTCGCAAAAAGAGTTTTATCCATCGCCTCTGGCGCGCAGTGTATATCACTCAGGTTAACCCCAGAAGAGATTAAGACTTATCCTTGGTATATCTAACGATCGTTGAAATTTCAGATTTCTACTCCAATAATTACGGGAGATACGGGGGTGTTTACATGAGAAGTGAGACAAACTCGGATTTTTCAGAACTGAAAATTTTTCAACGAAAATATAGATATTTACTAAAGCTGATGCCCTGATCACGAATCCGTAAGAATTTAGAGCGTTTCTTGCCCCCTATTATTATTTTTAGCAAAACTCGGTATATCCATCGACGTTGGCGCGCAGTGTAGGTCACTTAGGTTAACCCCAGAGGAGATTCAGACTCGGTATATCTAAAGTTCGTAAATATTACAGAATTCTATTCCAATAATTACGGAAGAAGTGAGACACACTGTATATTCTACAATTGAAGAAAGAAATCAATCTAAGTGAGTTGAAAACGTGTTATTATTCACTTGTCCACTCAATCTCAAGTTATAACATAATAATAGATAGATAGATAGATATTTATTTCCAAACTAATAAAACATGGAATTAGTGGGTCGTCAAAATAGTACAATGTATAACATATAAGTGTATATAGACATGTATAAAGTAAAATTTACACTAAGAATAAAGTAAAATATAAGATAAGAGGACAGACTGGGGGAGAGTCTATCACAAGAGTTCGAGTTCAGTAATGCTCAGATCAAGATACTCCTTGATCGAATAGAAACATTTATTAGTAAGAAAGCTCTGATTCTGTTTCTAAACTGATATAGGTTGAGACACTTAATCTTTGGAGGTAATTTGTTATAAAGTTGCAGATTCAGAGAATTTTTTTGTGACATCAGGAGCCTGCATCTAGGTGTCGTGAGAGAATTTGCATTGCGAGTGGAGTAAGAGTGAATTTCTGATTGCACAGTGTATTTGTTTTTGTTTTTATGAATTTCAAGTAAGGATGAATATAGAAATAGAGTGGGAAGTGGCATAATTTGAAGATTAGCAAAAAGAGGGCGACAGTGTTCGCGATGATGAACTCCAGCCATGACTCTAATAACTCTTTTTTGCACTAAGAAAGCTTTATGAGCGTGGCACGAGCCACCCCATAATAAAATACCATAAGCCATGTGACTTTGGAATAAACCAAAGTAGCATGATTTGAGTACATGCAAACTAACGCAATGCCTCAAACGTCGGATCATAAAGGTGCTACTTGATAATTTTTTTGTTGAAGACTCTATATGAGGAGCACAGTTGAGTCTATCGTCAAGTTGCTCGCCAAGTAATTTGACGCTATTTCCCTGAGGAATATTTGTTTTAGAGGAAACGATGAGAGACTGATTTTTCTCGGTATTGATTTTTAGTTTATTTGATGTGAACCATACTTGAGCTACATTTAATATATCAACAGCTAAAGTACTAACGTTTTCTAGGTTAGTACTTTGGGAGACAAATGTTGTGTCGTCCGCGAAAAAAAAGCTCTTGATCAGTGAGGTACAGTAGTAGAGATCATCAATTAAGATCAAAAAGAGGAGGGGGCCCAGAACAGAGCCTTGAGGGACACCATGGGAAATGTTCTTACGATTAGAGAGATCCCCACCAAGTCTAACACATTGGGTTCTACCACCCAGATAAGATTCGAAGAAGTCCAGGGCCAGGCCTCTGATACCATAGAAATACATCTTTTGTAGTAGGATAACGTGTGAGACACAGTCAAAGGCCTTAGATAGATCGCATAGCGTAAGTTATGAATGTTTGCCTTTTTCCAGGTCCTCGACTATGTCTGACACAACTTTTAGAAGAGCCTGGGTTGTTAATCGATTTTTCCGAAAACCAAATTGGCCAGGACATAAGAGAGAGTTGCTTTCAAGGAAGTTATATAGTTGTTGTTTGAGAATAATTTCAATAATTTCACCCAATATCGGTATGATCGAAATAGGCCGAAGATTGTTAATGTCATCTGTGCTACCCTTCTTCGAAACCGGTAGGACCACAGAGTACTTCAGAGTACTAGGAAAAGTTCCAGAGGAAAAACAGTTATTTATTAGAATAGAATAATATGGTGCCAATCTACTAATATTGACAGAGTTTTTGTACTACATAAAAACTTTTTAACAAAAAATTAAACCGACGAAAAAATCAACTGAAAAGCAAAAAGTAAAATAAACCTTTTTGGTCTAAATGATAATTGAGCTCCTAAACTAATGTGAGTAACTGATTTTGAGTCCACGCCAAACAAACAATTATCGAAGATCATTATATTACTTTGAAAGAAGTCATCAAAACGCAGCCGTGCATCTCGCTGCCATCATTTTACGCTTTACCTAAATCAATTGCAAGTTTGTTTGGCGCCGACTCAAAATCAGTTACTCACATTAGTTTAGGAGCTCAATTATCATTTAGACCAAAAATGTTTTTTTTTTTGCTTTTCAGTTGATTTTTTCGTCGGTTTAGTTTTTTGTTAAAAAGTTTTTATTTTTCAATTTTTTGTTGCTGAAATCTACTAATTACCACCTACTTAATTTTTGATTACTTCCAAAATACTTACTTACCTAGCTTACTTCAACTATTAACTATTGAATATTATGATTTTCTATTTTAACTATTTATTGTTATATAATATTAATTAATTTTGAAAATTCTGGTTGGTTGATTTCATCACTTTCTATATAATTCCATCCTTTCATAGAATGTAATCATTTTGACGGATGTAGGAGGGTCTGTCAATGTCAACTACACATGTGTGCCAAAGTTCCCAAGTGAAAAATCAATCATCCCCTATTTTTCTACCCATAGGGGTGGATCATTTCATTCCAAATTAGAATATTATCAACAATCAACAATAAAGAAAGGATCATCCAAAACGGAAAACTCACTACAAAGTTATGCCTAATAGAATCGGTAAACGGACCAAAATTCAGAGTGTGAACGATTAATATCCTTCATTTTGCTACTCTTAGGGATGGATTTTGTTGTTCAAATTGAAATGGGACCAACTTCGAAGTACACCCTATCCAATGAAGAAAGAATCATCAGAATCGAACTGCTCTGTGAAAAGTTATGCGTGATCATACATAAAAAAAAAAAAAAATATACGCGTCGAATAGAGAACCTCCTCCTTTTTGGTTTCGTCGGTTAAAGAAAGGATTATAAGAATCATATATAATTTGCAATACAGAGAATCTTGTAGAGGAACTTTCGAAAAACAGAGAATACTTACTGTGACCGGAATATATATTCTAAAAATTTCCTGCTTCATTCATAAAAATAAAAATAAATTGACGCTTAATCAAGATGTGCATAGATATCAGACCTTCTCAACCCGGAAAATGTGAAAAATCTAGTTTCGTTTCTGAATAGAACAAGTATATTGTACAAAATTTAGAATGTATTGTTAATATATTCTACCTCGCTAATAACCGAAATGGTTAAAATAATAAAAATAAAAAAAAGTTTTTAATTTAAAAATCACCTTACTGTGCAGGAAGCTTAATTTATAAAAACCAAAAAACTTTCAATATTTTCAAGAAAATACAAATAATTTTAGTCGAAAAAAGTTTTTATAACCTGAAGGAATTTTTTGACTCAGAGAGTAAATTGTGTAGTGCCTACTACTAGATGTTGAAAATGTCTGTCTGCTTGTCTGTCTGTTGATCAAGGAAAAATGTTTTCTGTCTTTTTTCTTTCCCTTATTTTTTTAAATCAAGGAAAATTGTTTTTGTCTTTTTTTATATTAGATTTTGTGTTATAGTTTATACATTTTTTAATTTTAATGACAAAACTTTGTGTTCCCTGTAACACTTTAATGGCAAATAAATATCTATCTATTTATCTATCTATATCTATATATATATACAGAGTGGCCACTTTTTTAATGGGATTGTATTAGTAACTTTTAAACCATAAGAGTTAGAAGGTTGGTCAAATGGAGAGAAAGTTGCATTCATAGAAGCATTGTCAAGAAGTTCAAACAAATCGAGATTATCAGGGCCGGTTATTGAGATATCATAAGAAAAGTAAAGTCTGTCATTTTGATTTTTCTTTTTTCCCACTTTATTAAGAATATTATCAAAAAATGTCACGGGAGTTTTTTATTTGACAGTAAATTATCCTCAATTTGACATAATCAGATTTCGTATCCAACGTTTCGTACGCTCTGGGCCACCCTCAACCTCATTTTTTTCAATACGGACCTGCATATGCAAATGATTATTCGAAAGTAAATGATGAACATTAATGAAGTAAGTGTTCGAAATGTCCACCATTTTGTAAAATGCACTTTGCGGTTCTGGAACCCATACTTCTTATACATTTGCTTATTTCGTCTCCTTGAATATCTTCCAATACATTCTCAATCTTCTCGCGAAGAATCTCTATTGTCGGGTTCGTAGTATCATAAAATTTATTTTTGAGATATCCCCACAAATAAAAATCCATCGGATTCAAATCCGGAGATCTGGCAGGCCATGCTACTGGACCTCTTGTTCCAATCCATGAATCGGGAAAAATTCGATTTAGATAGTCTGTGACTATTCTTGAGTTGTGTGGACCACATCCGTCTTGTTGGAACCATGGACTATTACGCCGATACCGTATAGGAAGATCATCCAACATTTCTTCTATAATTTCTACATATTTTGCTCCGGTTAGGTTGCCGTCAATAAAATAGGGTCCGAGTAATTCATTATCCAACAAACCGCACCATATGTTCAAAGAAAAACGATATTGATGTCTAGCTTCATGAATTAAGTGAGGATTTTCTGTGGCATAAAAATGTTTATTCCTTCGATTGAACATGCCAGAATTTGTGAATGTCGTTTCTTTTCCCCAAATGATATTGTGCGCAAAATTGTTGTTATTCCGCACCTTCCGTTGAAACCAATTACAGAATTGCAACCTTCTCTCAGGATCATTGCGATATAGTTTTTGCACGGCTTGGTATTCATAGTCATGGTATCCGTGTCTCTTGAGTATTTTATTAACAGCACTTTTTGATAAATTGATTCACTGGCCATAGTTCTCGATCCTAATCCTGGATTCATTCGAATTTGGGCCAGAACATTGATGTCATTTATAGGCTCGTTTCGTCGTACATAAGGACCTCTAGGTTTGATCAATCAATTATGTGCAAGTACCGTTGTAGATAAACGTCGAAACATTTTAATATTTGGTGTTGTTCTTTGAAGATATAATTCACCACACCATTGTTGTGCTTTGAACGAATTTCTATCTAGTTTTATGTACACCTCGTACATATCTCTCTTCTCTTCATTTGTGTATCTTACCATATCGAATAAGTTAAATTGAAATTACTCAGAAAAGTATTTAATGACAAGTTCTTGTGACACAATAATAAACGAAGTGACAAATAATATGATATTTCTTGTTATGTTCTTTTTTATCCACGGCCTACTACTTGAAAATAATACATTCAATAAACCTAGAGTTGTGTGTATGTAAGAAAAAACAAGTCTATCAACGATATCAATGTTCTGACCCAAATTCAATTGAACCCAGAAAAAAAATCGAGAACTGTAGCCAGTGAATGCAATTTATCAAAAACTGCTGTTAATAAAATAGTCAAGAGACGCGAATACAATGATTTTAAATTTGAATACCAAGCCTTGCAAAAATTATATCGTAATGATCTCAAAATAAAGTTCGATTTTGTAATTTGTTTCAACGGAACAAATGACAAATCCAACAATAATGATTCCTCGCGAGAAGATTGAGAATATATTGGAAGGTATTCAAGGAGACGAAATAAGCAAATGTATATGAAGTATGGGTTCCAGAACCACAAAGTGCATTTTACAAGATGGTGGACATTTCGAACACTTACTTCATTAATGTTCATCATTTACTTTCGCATAATCATTTGATTTTTCTTTCATTAAATGATAGTTTCGTTTAATTATTATGAATTAGGTTTTTCACCTCTTGAAATTTGTAAATAATTATTACTTGTTTCTTGCTTCGATTCTGTTACATTCCATTCAGTTGAAGATGAGTAAGTTGATTTTCTTATCCGAATGTATTGCATGTTGTTAATTAAACTAAAGGTACCTAAATGTAATACAGATCCGACCCAAAGAAATTTGGATAAGGGTCAAAATCACCTGAAAATCAACTTTAAATGACATTGTATGATATATCGTTGAATTCAGCGTTAAAAGTTATTTCGAAAAGTGTCATAAAATATGCAGGTCCGTATTGAAAAAAATGAGGTTGAGGGTGGCCCAGAGCGTACGAAACGTTGGATACAAAATCTGATTATGTCAAAATGAGTATAATTTACTGTCGAATAAAAAACTCCTGTGACATTTTTCGATAATATCCGAAATAAAGTGGGAAAAAAAGAAAAATCAAAATGACAGAATTTACTTTTCTTATGATATCTCAATAACCGGCCCTGATAATGTCGATTTGTTTGAACTGCTTGACAATGCTTCTATGAATGCAACTTTTTCTTCATATGACCGACCTTCTAACTCTTATGGTTTAAAAGTTACCAATACAATCCCATTAAAAAAGTGGCCACTCTGTATATATATATATATATATATATATATATATATATATATATATATATATATATATATATATATATATCTATGTAGACCAACTCAGCTTCCGTTTCATACTCGGCCCACCAAGCATCCACGTGTTTATACAAAGCAAACAGTTAATAGCCCACTCAGCCTCCGCCACTATCTCAGGCTAGTTAGCCTCCTCTGTATATGTTACATACGTTTTTTGGGAGTTTATGTAACTTGGCCTCCTTTTGAAGCTATTGTGTATTTACTGGGCCCCCTGACACTGTTGCCAATTTTTCAGTCAATATTCAATTCCACAGCATGATAACAAATCCACGGCCTGTTGAAAAGTTTATTCGGTAGTTGAAAGTTTGAATTTTGCTTCATACTCTGAAATGAAATTTTTTTCCCAGTAGTATCGTATAACGAGAATATATAATCTACCTTCGATTTTTTCTGAAAATATTCAAGGAATAGTGGCTTAGAAGAGTTCCTAAAAATTATACTAGACAATAAGTATTCCATGATGAAAGCAGTAAACTATATCGGTATATTTTGTGCTTATTAGTCTTCATTAATAGTAAAAATTCCGATTCAAATTCTAACGTTCCACGATCTTCCACTACTGTTGACCACTCTTATTTTATTTTTTATCGAAATTTACCAAAAATCCAGTTGGTATCTATACATCAGTAAAATTCCAGGAGAGTTCTTGAAACTGCAGATCCAAAGCTCTATACTGGTCACTGTTTTCGCCGGTCTTTGGTCACTTTTACTGGTTAAAGAAAGAGCAAACTTAAGTACTATCAAAACACAGGCGATGGAAATTTTAAATACTAAATTCAATTGGGGATTCGCTGGATAATTAGTAAAATATTGCCAAAAGCCTTCTTTTGAAGGCGGCCACTACTGTTCATTCCATCCCACCTACAAGAATACTTAATGACAAAAAAAACATAGGAAGTGCAGAAGGAATATTTCTAGTTGTTCAGATTGTATAATGAATATTAATGTCAATGAAATTCAGAAAAACATTTGAATGTTATATTATATTTGTAAATAATAAAAATTGTAAAGAAAATTGTTGACTCTTAACACCAGCATCTGAAGTAATCAACGTTCAATTCAACTGTTGACTTGAAATTACATTTCTAAAGTTTACTTTGAAATTTATACCTTCAACACTTGCTCGCAATAACATCATAGAAACGCGCGCCGTCGATTAAATTAGTTGGTAAATAGCCGCCACTAGTGAACAGGTATATTTATGTGTTGCATTTCGAGAAAAAAGTGACATAACTGCTCTCGAGTGATTGTAGCGATCCACTGCGAATGGCGCCTCTCGAACAAAAATGTATTTTCGCTCTCAATACATACCTAATATTTGAACTCATAGTCAAACTACAATGCTCATATCATACACTTCCTCATTAAATAGTGCGATCCATTAGAACCTCAGACTATACCATTGAAGGTTGATTCTGAGTATCAATAAATAAATTCTTTAGATTTGGAGAGATTTCCATGACTTTAGCTTCAAAACTAACGGTATTTTTTAATTTCACTTCGGGGATGAAGTATCAAGAAACCTTCATAGTGGTTACTCATGTCATAATAGTCTAGTAGAGAAGTGAGTTTCTGCGAAAAATGTTCCAAGCCTTCTGAATATAGGAGCGATGACTCATTCGATTCGGGATGTCACTCTGACGAAAATGTGCTAGTTTTTTAACACAAAACAAAAAAAAAAACAGCCTTAGTTTTTTGGTAGTAACTCAAGAAATCTTGATAGATGAAATAAAAAAACAGATTCTTGAAGACGAGACTATTTTACTATGAAAAATTTGGTAACGGAAATCTATATCAATTATTTATAATTTTGATTCAACGTTGAAAATAGGGCTACGCGCGGGCGTTACGGCAGGAGTACAGCACCTCTTGAGAGAGCAATTCAAATATAATATTTTTTATACTATCGAAAATAAATTTGAAAATTCAAGAAAATCAAAGTATCAGTGAACACCTGAAAGAATATAATTTCGTTATTTTGTTTTCATTGATTTTGATAATCGGAGGCTATTTTAATTAAGTAGTTTTGTGGAATCACCGTTTTATAAAACCGAATAATTGTTTAGAGAATGACTCCATATTTTTTTGCTTTCTGGATAGAGATATCTAAAACAATCATGCAGAAATTGATAAAAAATTGATTATTTTGTTAATTAAAAATTTCTAAAAATTACAAAATATGAGATATCGAATAAACATTGTATTTTTTTTGATATTCCACATTATTATCAGTTTTATGTCTGACAAAGACATTTCACAACGTTTATTATATTCTTTTCAAAATGTTTTTTTTTCATTTTCTCATTATTTAAATAATATATTTAGAATTTTTTTTCTTCCAAAATGCGGAATTGGTTATGCTCCACCTAATAGGATATTATTTTTTTCATTAATAATTCTTTATTTAGTTAACAATTAGTTATAAACAAACTTTGATTGGCGTTGATTTTTTTTGAGTAGTACAAAAAATAACAAGAACAACGATATACAACAAACTCTGTGTGTTTCTCATATTTTGTTATCTTTAGAAATTTATAATTACCAAACTAAGTAACTTTTGACCAATTCTATAGCGTGATATAATCGAGTACACTGTAAAATGTGCTTCAGGAAGCAAGAAATCATGGAGTCATTCTGTGAACAATTATTCGGTTTTAAATGAAATCGGCGGTTCCAAAAAAACTACTCAAATAACGATAGCCTTACATTATCAAAATTAAATGAAAAAAAAAATCTCAAAATTACATTTTTCCAATGATACATAATACAATAATTTTTTGGAATTTTTAAATTTATATTTAATAATATAAAAAATATGTTATGTGAATTGCTCTCTCGAGAGGTGCTGTAGTTCAGCGTAACGCCCACTGGAGCCCTGTTTTAATTCATCGTTGAATTAAAATTATTAATAATTGGGATAGAGTTGCGAGTAACATTATCACAGGAAATTTCTCCTCTTTTTAATTTTCCGATAGTCGATAGTTTTGAGCTTTTTACAAAAAACTAGAACAGTTTTATTTTATTTGTTTTTGTTAAAAAATCGAAAATACGACTTTTTCAGAATGTCATCCGAATCGATTGAGTTTGATACACGGATTTTCCCTAAACAACATATGTTTTAAAAGGAAAAAAATATATTATCCCATAGCGCATAATTTGGAAAATATTTTTATTTGTGGCAATATTGGTTGAGGATTCAATAATATATATTGATATTACGTATCATTTCGTTATGAAACAAAAAAAACATCTCGATACCTACTTTCAATTTCGAAAATGTGTTTTAATGGTACCCCAGTTTATTTGGATGTATTTTCTTGGTTTCCTTTCGAGAAGAATTGAATTTATTATTCATTGAGCATAATGATTTCTATTCAATTTCATTATTTCCTATTTTTTCAAATCTTCAATAACACAGTGAATAATTTTCTTCGGTAATATAAATAAATAATTTTGAGTAGTTTTCAAGATCTGTGAAATAATGTTCCCCTTCCATTCGATTTTCTGTACCATTTAGAACTCTCACTTATAAGGTTTTCTTCCTAAAATATATTATTGTATTTTTATATTATTATCAACTAGCATTTTTCAATATGTTTTCATCTAGCTTATGGCTCAGGCTATTCCGTGATTTCGTTTCCCGTTATCCTGTTATCCCGTTATCTCGTTTGGGTGGCATAATTGATTTGACAGCGGAAGTAATGCTTTGTGACGACTATTACAAATTTACCAATCCCTTTCCACCCCTGCAGATATGGCATTTTGAATGAAGTTTAACACGATTTATTTATTCGTGACAGAGAGCCAAAACACCAATTTTCCTTATTCTAACTCAAAAACTCACGGAACCCTAATAAACATTTTCAGCCCCCATTTCGCCCCTTTAGTAGTTGAATTTCTAAAAACACTGGAAAACAAATGTCTTCATATGTAAATAGACCTCAAATATCCATTTTCATGATCCTAACTTAAAATGTTTCACCCCCCATTTGACCCCTTTAGGGTTGGATTACTGAAGACACTGAAATACCAATTTTCATGAATCCAAGGCGAAAACTAAGGGTACTCCAGTACAAACTTTCGAACCCCATTTAACCCTTTTACCCCATTAGGGGTTGAATTTCCAATAATCTAAAAATACGTGTTTCGTTATTTGAGAAGAAAAGGCCAAAAATAGCAGTTTCCATGACTCTAACTTCAAAACTAACGGTATTGTGATTTTCACCCCTTTAGGGATGGAGTATTGAAAAAAACTTGGTTTATACTCATGTCATCATAGGAATACGCTATCAAAATTTCAGCTCTTTGTGTTGAGTTATTGATCTGGGCGTTGAAGTTAGTGAATCAGTCTGTCAGGACATGTAATTATATATGTATAGATTATTTCAATTCATTAGTGTCTATATGTATATGTTCTGTTCACTATTTTTTGTTGGTATATTTCTAAAACAATGGGCTACTGATTTTATAACATAACTTGTGTCACACACCCAAAAAATTCCATCCTTTTTTTGTACATTTGAACAGTAGCATGTTCTGATTAAAATTGAATTCATTTGAGTCGTTTACCTGAAAATTTTTCATGATTTATCTGTAATCTTGAACCTTGGAATACCCCAGATTCCTACATTCAGTTAATTAATAATCCATTCGAAGCAACCTCATTCAGTAACTTTCGTTGTACACAATATAATAACCGAAACTGAATAATACAAATCAAATACAAGACACATCACGAGAATATAGATTTTCTGATATGTGAAAAACAATGCAAGCGTTTTCTCAGGTTCACAAAATACTCAACTCACACGAGAATATTTTCAAGTAGGGATTCTATATGAAGATTGTTTTCATTCAATGAAAGAAAGAAATTAATTTTTTTTTTGCTTGAGAAGATAGCGAAAGTTTGGTGTCCTTTTGTTGAATCTTGCATGAGAAATTGTTTGAGTGATTTGTGTATTACATTGTCAAAGTACCTTTTCTGAAATGGTGAAATATCGCAATATTTCAGTGGACTCCCGAATAAATCTTGACGTAATCGCAGTAATATAAATTGCGGAATCAATGAGAAAAAGTATTTGCCAGGCTCATTCAAAATATTTGGGAAGCAATTGCAGCTTCCACAATTTATTTCGTTCGTGCGCGGAAAGAATACATGTTTCTTGATGACAATCTAAAATGAATGATATTTGTGTGCATCCCCTGTGTTGCCAAATTGGGGGAAGCCCAGTGACCTTCGAAAGTATACGTTTCAAACACTATAACATAAACAAAGTATATAAGCAGCGCACTTCAGCGGCGAGGGACTGCACTAAATTTTAAATGGCTATCGAAAATCGGGCAACTTGGACTCCTCCATATTTTTGTGGCAAAGTGTTTGTTACTATGTTACATGTCGTATGCGACATTTTTAAAGGGTGGTTACCGGGCGTCCGTATATCGGAGGCTCGGTGACATCGGAGTCTCAGTGAACCTCAAAATTAACAAGGCCGGAGGCCCACTTATACCGTATATATATATATATATATATATATATATATATATATATATATATATATATATATATATATATATATATATATATATTTATAGATACTTTTATCTCAAAATGAACCGTTTTTGAGTTATTGGAGTTTTCTAGAAAAAGTGACAAATGCAGTCTTCGAACATCGCCATCTTTATGTGAATTAGAAGTTTTCTGATATGCAGTGACTAAATCAAGAATATTGAAGGTTGAAGGGATCACTCACCATAATCGCATCCACTGAATAATTTACAAAGTGCACAAAAAAGTTGGTCCAGAAAGTGAATCAGAAACTTTGATTTTTTTTTCTAAGAGAAACCCCATTTTTTTTTATGATTCAGTTCTTTTATAAAAATAAGCCCTAGTTTTGATTCATTTCCCTATACCCAATACCCATAATTTCCGAAATATTCCATAATAGTACTAAATTCTACATATTATGTGCCTGAATTTTTTTTTTTTCTGTAAGCTGTGCATATCCAGTCACAAATGAAGTGAAGTTGTTTATTGTCAGCTTCATCATCTGAAAAACTGCAATATGGCTCGTGTTGGGTATGATAATCAAGATTTCGTTAAATTATTATTGGTTTTTGGCGAGTGTTATAAAGTTTTCACAAGGACTCGTAATATTATTATACATGATCATTCCCATTTTCAAGACAACAAATGTTCAAACACATTTCCCGAATGAAAAAATCCATTGGATTTAAATCGGAAGATGCGGTGGCCATAGTTGCGGCCGTCGGATCCAAACCATTGACCATAAAAAGTTCCATCTAAATAGGTTTTTACCCTTTTCCGATTATGTGTGGGTGCTCCATCATGTTGATACCATATTCTTCTATGGCCAGCTAGAGTCAGCTGTTCCAAATAATCCGTATCGAGATTTCTCAGGATTTCTAGCTATCGTTCACCTGAATATAAAACAACCCTGTAGAACTTTTCTTTGGTTTTCTACATGCTATATGTATACCGCGACGATCAAACTGGATATCTGCAACGTAAATTTTTTTCCTGATTTTTGACATATGACTGCTTTGAAGTTTAACTCCGAAATCAGTATATTTTCTGTCGCTATTCATTCCATTCTAAGTACGAACTGACTTTCTTCAGTAATTTTCTATAATGGTAGATTTTCATGTCAACGTCTTTGTGAGAAAGTATGAGTTACCGTTTTTAACCGACGAAAAAAAAAGAGGAGGTTCTCTAGTCGACGCGTATATACCGCGTGATTCTCCCCTATAACTTTTTTATTATTGAAGATAGAAAAACGCAAATTTGGGGGTTATGTATAATAGTTCAATTTAAATTTCTTAACATATTTACTTGCTTTGCCGTACTTCCGGTTTAACCGGAAATGACCCCAACTTTCGATTTTCAAATGGGACATCCTATATATTTTTACTTATTTAGATCGAGAATTCTGTATCCAACAACGCCTCACTTGTCAATATTTGACAAATAAAGTCATTTTTATTCTAATTTTTATTTTTCGATTTAGAATGCCATGGATCGTGTAAAATGCTTCATTATAGTCATAAAAACTTTATTCAGAATTAAAAAATACAAAAGCAAAGTTTTGAATATAAAATAATATCAAGATGAAAATCTTGATTGAATCCCGGGACTCGAAGTGATGGCGCATTTGCTGTTTCAGTAGGAGGAAAACCCGGAAAAACCCACAACACCATCAGAAATCAGATCATCAACTTTCTCATAGAAAAGGACACATGCTCCCTGGGAGCTGAGAGAATCAATCTTGGAAAATACACGGCAGTCATCGAAGAGGTGCCAACAATTAGAATAGGGGTGTTTGCAATATGCAGTATAGTGTCCATTGGAAATGCTGCCGCTATGATTAGATATGTCGTAGATATTATAAAGAGTATTCATTCCATCCTGAGCAGAATATTGGTCCAAATCCAAATTTTGTATGGGAAAATTATTCACATTGTCCAATTTACTGCCATTAGTCGAAGAAAGACGTTTTAAATGTATAACTAAAATTTTTGGAAATGTTTGTATACGAATCATCTTTTTGAATTCCCTTTTCATTCCACAAGTTGAACAGTATGGGCTCGCATCGTTAGTCAAAGTCTCCTCTGCTGTCAACAGTTCAATACATCGTGTCAAATTCACGAATTCGTTTGGCAAGTCTGGAATAGGGATTGAAAGTACCCAGAAAGGTTCAAAAGTAACGGAGCAGTAATTACAAAAAGTACATCTCAATATAGACTTCAGCTGACCGGCAAATGTATCCACAATTTTGGAATTATGAGTAGACAGATATCTCGTCCAAGGAATGGAAGCTTTCTGATTATCATTCGTGATATCAAAATCTTTTGGTGATGGATGAATCTCTGCACTCGCCTTGTTTAAATCTTCATGTAAACCTACCAGAAGGTATCTTAGAAATTCTTCCGAATCTGCTGGGACGTTATGATCGAAAGAAGGAGCAAAATTTCTGAATAGACGGACGAAATGTGAAGTAACCACCATTTTTCGAGAAGAATCAGGACTCCAGATATTTTCCATCAAAGATATAAAAGATTTCACTAAATTTCCTTTCATTCTTGATGTAGTAGTATTTAAATCCTCCACACAAAAACCATTCTTGAAAAATTCCAACAAAACCTTGGTGTTCGCGAGACACTGGATCATGCTATTCATAAAACAGGTATTTCCTACATTCTTCACGGCAAAGTTCAACTTTCTCAATTGTTGCGCGCACGACATTGATTAGCTGTTCCGCAGTGATGTTCTGGAATGCCACCCTTACTTTATACCACAGTTCTTCACGAGTAGCTGATGTTATATGATATGAATGATATGAAAAAAAAATACATTATGAAAAAAACTTTTTAACAAAAAATTAAACCCACGAAATACGGAACTGAAAAGTAAAAAATGAAATAAACTTTCTTAGTCTCAATAACTAAGCTCCTAAACTAATGTAAGTAACTAATTTTGAGTCGGCGCCAAACAAACAAGCAAATGAATTAGGTAAGGCGTAAAATGATGGCATCGAGTTGCGCGGTGACATTCTGATAATATTTTTGAAGTAATTGAATGATGTTCGTTGATTGTTCGTTTGGCGCCGACTCAAAATGAGTTACTTACATTAGTTTAGGAGCTTAGTTATTGAGACTAAGAAGGTTTATTTTATTTTTTAATTTTCAGTTCGTTATTTCGTCGGTTTGATTTTTTGTTAAAAAGTTTTTATTTTTCAATTTTTTGTGGCTGAAATGTACTTATTACTACCTACTTGTTTTTCTATTACTTCCAAAATACTTACTTACCCACCTTACTTCAACTATTTCCAGTTAAATAATATGATTATCTAGATTGATTTGCTGAAAATATAAACAGGATGTTCATAAAATCAGATGTTTCCCTTTTCAACATGAATACCCCACAAGAGGTTATCTTGACGATGGAAGATAGTGACTAAGGTTTATCTTTCAGTCGTAGATGATTCCACATCTGATTTTATGAACATCCTGTTTATATTTTCAACAAATCAATCTATCATACCCCGTGACAGGTTTTAATGTCAGAAAACACTAATTTCAAAGTGTCTCTCCAAAAGAAATGATTCTAACTTTTTCCATCTTTGCAAAATGAGATTGCTTCTTGAAAATGTGTTTCCCATTTCTTCCGGTCTTCCTGATGATCGTGGAAGCGTGAAATAGATTTTCGTCGACAAAAATGTATTGAAGACCTAGTGAATGCGATGTCTCTCCTGCGTCAATGTTACGAATGATTTCTGGTGAGTACTCTCTTTTGGAAAACATTCTTCTTTGCCTCATTCATCTTTATGATTTCTTAATTAAGACTGGAATGAAAAATCAAATAACTATCTGAATGAAAATGCCTTTTCAGAATATCTATCAGATGTAGTTCAATGTTCAGCGTGGCTTTAGCCGGAGAAGTAGTTGTTTTCTGTTAGACATTCACAAAAAATAACTTCATTTCAATCGTGGATTTTTCAATTCACAGAAAAATCTTTCTATCAATATTCAATTGAAATGTTTCCCTTTTCAACATGATTATCTACTTTTTCTGTTTGTTGTAATCTAAATTATTTTTGTTGTTCTGGTTAGTTTATTTCATTACTTTGTATATCATTCCATCCTCTAATAGAATATAATTATTGTGACTGATGTAGAACAAAAATAATGACAATAGCGATCTGTCATTGTCATCTACATATGTGTGCCAATGTTCACAAGTAAAAAATCAATTATCCCCTATTTTTCTACCCGTCAGGGTGGATAATTCCATCTAGATATGATCAACTATGAGGTATACCCTATCTAATAAAAAAAGAATCATCCAAATCGAAGAACCCAGTACAAAGTTATGCCTGATAGAATCGGTTAAAGGGCCAGAATTCAGAGGGTGAGTGATCAATATGCTTCATTTTGCTACCCTTAGGGGTGAATTTCATCTTTCAAATTCAAATGGGACCAACTTCGAAGTACATCCTATCCACTGAAAAAATAATGATCGAAATCGGACGCCTCAGTAAAAAGTTATGCGTGGTCATACATAAAAAAAAATATGCGTCTACTAGGGAACCTCCTCCTTTTTGGTTTCGTCGGTTAAAAAATATGACAACTCAAGAATGTACCTCGCAGGCCACTGAATAGGTCCATAAGTGCCGATGCACTTTTCTGGGAAGGTGTCATTCAGATGTTCTCTTACGACTTGAGAATTGTGAGGTGGCGCTCTATCTTGTTCAAAATAGATTTCAACTTGGTTAGCCAGTGGCAAATCTTCACTGAAATCATTAAATTGATTTCTAAGGAACTGTAGATATTTTTCCGCAGTAAGTTGTTCGTCGAAAATTATTGGCCCCAAAAGTTTTTCTCCGATAATACCCATCCAGCAATTAAAACCAAATCGCTCTTGAAAATTTCCTTCTTGCATCAGATGTAAATTTGTTTGAGTCCAGTACCTTTTATTATTCCGATTGGACAGATCCAAGTTGGTGAATCGTGTTTCACCTGAATAAATAATTTAAAATGGAAAACGTACATGTTCTCTGTATTTATTCAAAAACCAATTGCAATAAGTTAATCTTCGGTTGTGGTCGCTCATCGTAAAGATGTTGGTATAGTTGGTATTTGAATGATCGATAATTATATTTGTGAAGAATTCTCCAAACGGACGAATAACTTGTATCACACTCAGAACAATTTGGCGAATTGACGCCGTACAATTCACTTCAACATAGGCCAACACGTCTACTTCTTTTTCTTCACTGACGATGAAGTTATTTGCATTTTTTTTCCGGTTCATTTCGCATTTTCCTTTCCAGTTTTGTAAAATAATGCCGAGTGGGATGACGACGATTAGGGGATCTCTGAGCATAAATTCGAGCTGCATTAGTTGCATTCTTTTTTGCTTCTCCGTAAATTAGCAACATGTCAATTTTCTCGTTTCTGGTATAATTTTCCATATCAAATTATAAACTACACAACAAATAAATGTTTAAAAGTGACAGCATATTCATTAGCCTATTTGTTTAGGTAGTCCTAGCAACAGCTTCACGGATAACTAGAATAACAGGACTTAGTGCATAAGAATACCAAATACGTATTATTTGTTATAAGGTATGATCGCTTCTTGCAATTATTCAGAAAAATAGTGAAAATAAAGTGACAGTGTGTGGTATCAAATTATTCGTGAGAAAATGATCTTTCACAAGAAGCCGACGAGCCTTCCCCTTTCAATTTGAAAAAATCAAGTTAACTGGAATAATTCATATTTGCGACTTCTAAATAATTCTTAAAATGATTGTGAAGTCATAAGCCTCAAAGTCGTATTTTTCCCATGTTACTTGATCAAGAATGAAGCGATTTACACGATCCATGGCATTCTAGATCGAAAAATAAAAATTGGAATAAAAATTATTTTTTTGTCTGATATTGTGAAAAATTAAAATTGTTTAAATACTGTTTCGGTATTTTAAGAAATTCAACCCCTTAAGGGGTGAAATGGGGCTTAAATTTGGATTGGAAGATTTAAAGAATTCCGTTAGTTTCCAAGTTGGGGTCATAAAAATTATATTTGAAGTAAAAAAATATGTATTTCAGTGTTTTTATAAATTCAACCCATAAAGGAGTGAAATGAAGGGTGAAAGTTTGTATGGGGGTTCCGTTAGTTTTCAAGTCATAATTTTTGTTATGGCATTTTCATTTTTTGTTGAAAAGTTTTTATCTTCTTATAACTTTTGGTCGATAAAAATTTGTGAAATTGGCACCACAATGAGATATATCTCGCGACGTCCTCAATAATAGTGAGCCAAAAATATATTTTTCTCCATACAAATCAATTCCTTCATCTAACAAAGTAATTTAAAGTAGGGAACGTGTTTTTATTAGCTATCAAAATAACCCAAATCGTGTTATTATTTTCCGCATTTCTGTAAAACAAACCACAAGTTTCAATGTCGTTTCGGTAGTTGAAATTGGTGAATTGAATGATTTTTGTCGAATAAAAAGTAACAATTTTATTGGTTTCATTGGTTTTTATGGATTAATTGTTCTGCATCGATGGCATCAGAGATTGACGAATAAAAATACATTTGTTTTTTTTTTCTTGTAGAATATCGTTGAAATAATAATAAATTGATTCAAGGGCACCCACGAAAATCTTTATTTCACACAAATATATACTTCCTCAAACCTTGGTGAAGTCACGAAACGAAGTATGTTCTGCATCAATAATATTTAGTTAGCATGAAAACTATATCATCTTGGTACCATATGAGAGATCATAAATATCAGCGACACTTTTTATTTATCAAACTGTTGATTTACAGTAAAATGGCAAAATAATTCCTATTTAGTTATATTTATGGAGCGCTTTTGACCCATAAGGTCGTATTCAAATTGTTTTGATGTACATGACTTTATTAGCAAAATAATTAAATCAATAAAAGAAATTATCGCAAAACCTCTTTCCAATCTATTCGATCTGTGCTTTGAAAGTGAAAAGAACATAGGTACCCTGGTATCTCCAAAAAAAGTACAATAATCCCAATATACAAAAAAGAAAACATAGATTGCTCAGAAAACCACAGACCCATCGCTATTATTCCAATAATAGGAAAAATAATCTTGTGAAGAACAGACTGATGCGTTATTTTGAATCAAATATTCTATTGCATGAACGGAAAAACCACTCCACTATACAAGCTGTCAGAAGACTGGTGGATAGCTTCGATAGGGTGAACACATATCTGTTACCCTGTGCGACCTAAGCAAGGCCTTCGACTGTGTCAACCTCACAGTACTTCTACAAAAGCTTGAATGTTATGGTATCAGGGGCAATACCTTAAATTTTTTTTAGTCCTATATAAGGAACAGCCTCAAGGCTCCGTACTTGGACCCCTCCTATTTATAATTTATATCAATGACATATTCTATCATTTACAGCCATCCGATTGCATCCTCTTCGCGAATGACATTACCTTTTTCCACTCAAGCAATAGTACTACCTCACTACTTAAAAATTACCACAAGGAATAGCAACTCACTCATCAATCCCAGATTACGACTGGAAACGTCATCCAAAAACTCTTTAAACGTCGATCTGTACTATAAACTACCTGATAGTTATAAAAACCAGAACACCACCAAATTTAAAACTTCAGTGAAACTGTTCTTACTGAGGTACAACTTTTACTCTACGAGAGAATACTTAAGTGTCGAAATTACTGATAAAATATTGATTTTTTAACATGTTTTTCTTAACTATGTTCGTCTTATCTGTGTTATATCTATTAGTGTTATTTGTTTGTATTCTACTGGGTGATTCAAAAGTACTTTGACAAACTTCAGGAGGAGAGTCCTCACAATATTCTAATATGAATTGTCTGGTAATAGTTGAAGTAAGGTTGGTAAGTAAGTATTTTGGAAGTAAGTAGATTTCAGCCATAAAAAATTGAAAAATTAAAACTTTTTAACAAAAAATTAAACCGACGAAATACGGAACTGAAAAGTAAAAAATAAAATAAAACTTCTTAGTCTCAATAACTAAGCTCCTAAAACGAATGTAAGTAACTAATTTTGAGTCGGCGCCAAAAAAATTATCAGAATATCACCGCGCAACTCGATGCCATCATTTTACGCCTTATCTAATTCATTTGCTTGTTTGTTTGGCGCCGACTCAAAATTAGTTACTTACATTGTTTAGGAGCTTAGTTATTGGGACTAAGAAGGTTTATTTTATTTTTTACTTTTCAGTTCCGTATTTCGTCGATTTATTTTTTTGTTAAAAAGTTTTTTGAAATACTAGTGACAGCCACCTACTTTCGATTCCATTTATAGAAGATCCGTTCATGCCCAATGTTGTATTTTATTTGTTTATTAGGAAACCATTGCTTTCACGGACCCAACACTGGAGTTGAAAAAGTTTTGCAATGAATCGTTCTTTTCAACGAATATTTTGAAATTGAGAAATTTTATTTCGTTGAAAAGTTCTGGTAAAAAATGGAATAGGGGTTGCATGTTTCACCCCTTTGAAAGATCACAACAGAATTAAAAAAATATTCGTAGGTAGCCTTTTCATTGGTAGAACATGCACACGAAATGCCATTTCTTCAACTCAAAAAAAAAACTGTATTTCTTTTTTATTTTTGGAACCGTGTAACTTTTCAAGGCAAAGGCCTAAGAGCTTTTGTTTACATGAAAGACCACCTTTAATTTTCAGAAACGAATCACCCCCTAAAAACTTTCGCACTTATTTGGTAACACCCTGTATCTTACAAAACAGTGTCAGCAGTGGAAAAGTTCTCATTCATGAACGAAAAAAAAAAAGCATTTTTAGTTGTGGCGCGTAATTATATGACTGGCCATTAGCATCCCTCCAATTCTTTGTAAAAATCAAACACATTGCAAATAATATCCCACATCTTTTAAAATCTTCCAAGGTAACATTTGAAATAATTTACTGTATTTGCATTTTCGCCAAAAATAAAATCAGACACTTGCAAAATTATGCATTGTATTCGTTGAATTCACCAAAAAAACTCATTGTAGTCGTACCATTAACCTTGAAATATTATTAATATCAAGTATGAATATGTGATTCTCACCTCGACCAATTGTTTCGAAAAGCAGCTTCAACTCCAGTCTATCATCACATTTCTCCATGCGCCTTGACGATTGCTACCAGTTTTGGCACATGAAAAACGCACATTACCTTTCAAGTGCTCAAAAACTCTATTTATTATTGTTATTTATTGAAGACCGTGTCGCGATGGGTTCGAGCTTCGTACTGAATTCAGGGTTGGGGTTGATTTTCTATATGGCTCACGGTCAGAACCGCCTCCAAATCGATATTCGAGGGGTGGGCTATACGAAGGAAGTTCAAAATGTGTAAGGAAGATACAAGGGGGCCACGAATACTATCGATATAAATACAAGCTGTTATTAATCTCCTCGTACGTTTCGGTGTAAACTTCAAAGCACAACTTTTACTCACTTCCATTCTTCCAATTTTTTCGAGTTTGCGCACATATCCGGGTAATATGCAGCCCTAAAAATGCTTATTAACCGACGAAACCAAAAAGGATGAGGTACTCTAGTCGACGCGTATATTTATTTTTTTTCATTTTATTTTTTTATGTATGATCACGCATAACTTTTTACTGAGACTTCCGATAATTCTTTTTTCAGTGGATAGGGTGTACTTCGAAGTTGGTCCCATTTGAATTTGAAAGATAAAATCCACCCCTAAGGGTAGCAGAATGAAGGATATTGATCACTCACCCTCTGAATTCTGGTCCGTTAACCGATTCTATCAGCTATAACTTCGTACTGGGATCTTCGATGTGGATGATTCTTCTTTTATCAGATAGGGTATACCTCATAGTTGATCATATTTGGATTCCAAATGGAATTATCCACCCTTACGGTAGCAAAATAGGGGATAATTGATTTTTCACATGTGAACATTGGCACACTAACCCCCCAAGGGAAAAGATATTATCGAATTCTGGTCCGTTAACCGATTCTATCAGCTATAACTTTTTACTGGGATCTTCGATTTGGATGATTCTTTTTTTATCAGATAGGGTATACCTCATAGTTGTTCATATTTGGATTTATCATATTATCCATCCTTACGGGTAGAAAAATAGGGGAAATTGATTTTTCACTTGTGAACATTGGCACACATATGCAGTTGACAATGACAGATCGCTAGTGTCATTATCACAATCAATATATTCTATGAGAGGATGGAATGATATTCAAAGTAATGGAATAAACTAACCGGAGCAACAAAAATAATTTATATTACAACAAATAGTAAAAGTAGATAATCATATTATTTAACTGGTAATAGTTGAAGTAAGGTGGGTAAGTATTTTGGAAGTAATAAAAAAAACAAGCAGTTAGTAATTAGTAGATTTCAGTCACAAAAAATTGAAAAATGAAAACTTTTTAACAAAAAATTAAACCGACGAAATACGGAACTGAAAAGTAAAAAACAAAATAAACTTTCTTTGTCTCAATAACTAAGCTCCTAAACTAATGTAAGTAACTAATTTTGAGTCGGCGCCAAACAAACAATCAACGAAGATCATTAAATTACTTCAAAAAAATTATCAGAATGTCACCGCCCAACTTGATGCCATCATTTTACGCCTTACCTAATTCAATTGCTTGTTTGTTTGGCGCCGACTCAAAATTAGTTACTTACATTAGTTTAGGAGCTTAGTTATTAAGATCAAGAAGGTTTATTTGATTTTTTACTCTTCAGTTCCGTAGTTCGTCGGTTTAATTTTTTGTTAAAATTTTTTTTTTTGCGTTTATTCTCAATTCTATATTTCCCATTTTTGAAGTAAAACTTTTTTAGGTGCGACTAGGAGGCAACTGAATCCTTTGAATGACGTAATGGTAGCGGAGGCGAGAATTAGCCCTAAATATAATGATTTTATTGCGTGCTAATAAAGTGTTATTTTCGATATTTAGTTTATGGGCGAATATTTTCCAAAAGTGGAAGAGATAAAAACGGATTAAAAAAAACTATATCATAAAAACCTTAAAGAATAGTGCTGGATTGAATTGAAATGACTGAATCGCAAGAGCATTTTACAATGTCATCTATGAATAATAATAACCGCAAAAATCAACCATCTAATGATGTCTTGTCGCCCAAGAAACGTAATTTTTTATTTTTTGATGGCATAGATCTGGCAGTGGAACAGGTAAAGGGGGTCATTATGGACGCATACCTGGAATACTTCCAAGAAAAAACAAGCCGAGGTAGGGGTCTGGTGGAATGAGGATGTATTCCAAAATCATATTCAATTGAACTCAGTTATTTGATATTTTAAATTGTATATTATTGTATTTTAATCCGTATGTATTTGTATTAGTATCAGTATTAGAATTTTTTATACTGTGATTTTTATTATTATGATTTATACTGATTTGTTGAAAATATAAACAGGATGTTCATAAAATCAGATGTGGAATCATCTGCGACTGAAAGATAAACTTTAGTCACTATCTTCCATCGTCAACATGATTTATACATTATTTAAAATTTTAGATGGCATGTTATTGTATTTCAATCCGTATCTCAATGTATTTTAATCCGTATGTTATTGAATTAATATTAGTATTAGAATTTTTATACTGTGAATTTCATTACTATGATTTATACATTATCCAGTGCTATTTGGCATCTTTATCACTATAGTATTATTAGGATTGTATTATTATCATTGTAGTGTTCTATATCCTATCACTTCATCATACTTTGTCAATTTTAACATATAAATTAATCATATATTCCAAATGAAAACTAAATGCAAAATAACCCTTGTGATCCACGCGCAGGTTAGCCTTTGTGGATCATCTTCGTGTTCATTTACTTTATAATATCCAACCAATATTACTTATATGTAACAAATTGAATGGTTGATAAATATTATTATTATTATAAGCACATTAGATGTGGTGTTTATTGAGTAAAGTTTTAAAATTGCCATCAAAATATATCTTCAAAATAATAATAATCAAAAATATAACATTGGTGTGTGTCAATATACATGATCAACCATTGATTATCGTTGTTCTTCACATTTATCCAAATGGAACTGTATCAAATGGATTAATTAACGATTACTCCCTTTACTTTTGAAAGTTCAGGTATTTTAAATAGCTCATTTCAACATGAAATTTGGCAGGTGTTCATAATTCCGGTGGAATTTCTGCTGGAGAAGAACAAAATGGCCGCTCCAATATGGCGGACAAGTTTTGTGTTTTTGTTCGATTCCATTCAAAATTGGTATGTGGGGGACAGAGATCAGGAATTTTGTGTCAAAATTCATAAATTTAAGATGGCGATGAGTTTTGTGATTATATCCCGATTCCATTCAAAATTGGTGATGAGGTTTTTGAAGTCGAACATAATAATGTTTTTGTCAAAATTCACGAATTCAAGATGGCGGCTCAAATATTGCGACGTGTTTTGTTGACCGCGCTGTTGTGTTGGTCAAGTCGCATGTTGTGAGTATTAATTTTTGTGTGATTGAAGTGTAATTCAAAATTAAACAATCTATTCATAGTTATAGAAGACAAGTACACAATAACACTAGTTTTATGATTGATATGTGTGGTTTGTGAATCTATTTCTCACAATGGCGACAACAAGCAGGTCGTCTGAAAGTGCTGAGTGTAAATATTGTAAAAAAACAGTTGTAAATTCAGTGAAGTGTTACAGATGTATGGATATCTTCCACCCACGCTGCATAGTACAAGCAGCCCAGATAAAAAGTGCATCATGTCGACATGAGATAAAAAGTTCTACGGCTGTGAATGAAGTGAATAATAAAAATGTTCAACAAGATCTGGAAATAAACCCGTATTTAATTGAAAATCAACTCTTGCGTCAGCTACTGCAAGAGTTTGAATCAAAATGTGACATACTTAACGAAAACTGCAGTTTGTTGAAAGACAAAATTATTTATCTAACTGAAAAACTAAATAGTTGTGAAGTAAAAAAGAGCGACAACTCGAGTAAAAACGCAAGTGTGGACGAATGCCAAATACCAACAAAAAGTGTTGAAATTAGTCCAACAGAAAAAACTCCAACTACTGATTCATCGTTGATGATACCAACAATACCTACCTATAGTTCAGTGGCAATAAACAAGAAAACGGCTAGAAATACACCGAAAATGTTCACCCATAAAGAGGTAAATACAGCAATCTTAACAGCTGAAGCTACAAATAAAATGCGTGATATACAGGACTTAGGAACAAATTCAGATGAACAGAAATGGGAGGAAGTTTCATATAGAAAACATTTTAAAAATAACAGAAGATATATGGTGGGCGGAAACGAAGAAATTTCAGGCATTAGTACAGTACCTAAAGTTATATCACTGCATGTTACACGGCTCACTCCAAATACAAACTCTGACGAGTTAAAGAAGGTTCTAGTGAAACACTTTCCAGAAGTGGTTTGTGAGGAACACCCATAGACAAATTAAAAATAAAGAGACTGTTTGAAACATTGGCGATCTTGAACACCAAGTTTTTGGTACGGCCAGTCGCGCATGGAGGCGCTGCCCGCAATCAACAGACGACTGACATGATAATTTTCCAATTTCGACATTTGTCAGAAAATGACAAACCACGTAATAATTTCAGAATAATTCTACTGTTAATTGTCATCGAAAAATTAATTATAGAAATCATACTATGGACTTGAATTATGAACCCAACGTCGAAAATGGAATGTTTAGTTATTCGAGTTGACGCTGAAATTCCTCGGAATATTCTTTCACAAGGTAAAATATAAGCTGCTTTTCACAAACTGATACTTATTTCCATCCATCAGTTGCAGACATTTTTTCACAAACTGATATATTTCCGTCCATCATTTTCCATTTCCTATCACCATTTGAGGAAGTACGAAGATTATCATCAAACTGGAGCATTTGTTAGGTATACCTACTCGTTCTCCTTTGTGCTAATCAATGAACAAAATTATTTAAGGTTTGTTGTGAATGTAATATGTTTTTATTTTGGTTGATTTGATGATAAGACTGAAGAATATTTTAAATTTTGTTGTTTTTCGGAGTTTTATTATTGTTTTGTCTGTAATTGTACCTTGTCCTAGATACAATAAAATGTGTTTTTATAGTTATTAGTCTTGTTTTATAAGATCTTTGATTTTGTTCTTGATATCATTAAATAAAGATTTAACCACGAACAACATATAGATTAAATCTTATTTTTTTTTTACAAGAATAACAAATCGATCACTTATAAAATATATACCATATCAATCATATGAAAGTAACACATTTGAAAAACCCGCCTTATTTCAATCGGTCCTACCAACTGTATTTAGTTCGGCCAGTTGCGAGATATGTCGCCACTGTATAAACGTGGTGCCAACTTTTACTGCAGGTTTGACCACTCTCTTTATTTTTAGTTTCTCTATGGGAACACCCGTCCAAGTTACCAGACCTGTATGCTTCTATGAAAGTAACTATTAAACAAGAAAATTTCAGCAGGGCCTGGAAACGTGAAATATGGCCAAGCGGTGCTCTTGTATCGCGGTTTTTTGGGAAAAAGAGGACGGCACCACAAGAACAAGCATAGCTGGTGAGTCCAGGGAACAAGAGGTACATGTAAATTTTTTATCTGAAGACATTTTTAGTGTATTTCATATAAATATACAGTGTTTAGCAAATAAAACTAATGAACTGAACATATTTTTAAAAGATTTTAACTTTGATGTTTTATGTTTTACGGAACACTGGCTTACTGATGACAATTTGAGAACTGTGAATATTCCTTCTTATGTTTTAGCTACTGATTTCTGTAGAAAAAATCGCAAACATGGTGGGGTTGCTATCTACTGTAAAGAAAATCTGAATCCAAAAATTTTTAGATCTTAGCGATTTTAGTGGTGAATTTGACTCAGAATTCTGTGGAATTTTTGTTCAATCTCTGAATAGATAGATAGATAGATAGATGTTTATTAACTACGGTATATAAGGATACATTAGTAGCAAGTCAGTAGTACAGAGTGATAATAAAAACAGCAGATCTGCGCAAAGATCCTTTAGAACATTAGAAATAAAAAAGAAAAATATATATATATATATATATATAAACAGTTAATGTACAACATTGAGTAAAATAGATCTGATATATAAACACACAAACGTACATACATACAGACTTAATAATAGGTACATATTAGAAATGTTATAGAAATTCAAGCACTGAGGTTAAGGCAACATATTCCTCTGTACTATAAAAACATTTTTTAATTAAATATTCCATGATTTGTTTTTTTGAACATTGGCAAGGGTAAATTCCTGGTAGTGAACGGTAAGATATTGTAAAGGTTGACATCAGTGAGTTCTTTGAGGATTTCTGTAAATTAAACCGGTAAGGTCTCAATAGGTTACCCACGGGTGTTATACTCGTGAAAATGGGAGTTGGTCGGAAAACCGTCTTTATGTTTATGTATTTCCAAGAGGTATGGTATATGAAAATAGATGGTAATGGCATGATGCCCAAATTTATGAAGAGGGGCCTACATGAATCTCGGTAACCTGCATTCGAAATTGTTCTAATTGCGCGTTTTGGAGCATGAAAACTTTTGTAGCATTGGAGGATTGCCCAGAGCAGAGTTCCATAGCTAGCATGGGAATGAAAAATGCATAGTACGCCGGAGAAGCGTTTCCAAACTTACAAAGTTTCTCAATTGCCTGAGTAAGAAAATATATTTTGAGAGTTTCTGACTCAGTGCTTCTACGATAGGTGCCCAATTCAAACTGTCATCAAGTGTAATTCCCAATAAGTTGACGGTTTTCCCACTGAGATGTTATGATTAGTTGAAAATATGATTTGTTGGGTTTTCCTTTGTGAGTTTCAGTAGATTGGAGTTAAACCACAATTCAGCTTGTTTTTCGGCATGTGACATGGAGGCAACCCCAGAGTCTGGCAGTTCTTGTCAGAGCATAAAATAGATGTGTCATCGGCATAGATGACACATTTGAGGTTGTAGTTCATAGAAGAGATCATTGATATAGACAATAAACAGAAGAGGCCCAGAACGGATCCTTGAGGAACACCAAATTCAATTTGTAGATCAGATGTTCTGTTATGCCCAGATCAACAAGCTGTTTTCTGTTCGTCAATGGGATGAAAAGATTAGAGTGCCAGACCTCTAACTCCATATTTTTAGTTATGCTGACATATTAATAGGAGACACAGTCAACGCTTTACTCAAGTCACACAGTGTTGCAGAGCTGTGATGACCCTTTTCAAATCCGTCGACTATGTCCCTCACAACTCGATGCTACCGCTTGAACAGTGGAGCATGATTTTCGGAAACCGTATTGGTCCGAGTTAAGAAGATTATTCACCTCAAAATAAAGTTCAAGCCGTTTTTGAGAATAATTTCGAAAATTTTACCAAAAATGGAACGATAGAAATGGGTCGATAGTTTTCAGCTTGATTTTGGTCACCTTTTAAAAACAGAGGTTGGCTTTGCTGATTTTAAATTCATCAGGAAAAGATCCTTCGCTGATACAAGTATTGAAAATAGACGTCAGTGGATCAACCAAATATGTACAGGTTTCTTTTATGATTTTGCTGTTTAGATTGTATACATCAAGGCAATGGAGTTTTCAGCTCATGTATAGCTTAAAAACTTCGGATGGAGTGATAGGTTCAAGAAAAAAGACCAGGTGGGTAGGTTTGAGTTTATTGTCCAGTGTTTTTTAGAAAAGGTATTAGCATTGAGTGGGAGTTGACTTATTATGGTTTCGGCAATGGTGGTAAAGTATGAGTTGAATTGCTGTGGAGAGATCGCGTCGGATTTTACATGAGATGCTGGTTTACTTTTCAAAATTGATCAGCCGCCAGCTATCTCTGATTTATTATCGATTGGTTGATAAAATTATCGCATGATTTTTTTAAGATTCGATAATGGCCTTTTGATATTTATTGTTGATCATTTTGAAAGCTTGCTTATGAACGGGATCATTTGTTGCATCGCAAATTATCTTTACCGCACTTACCGTATCCCTTAATTTTCTCAGATCGTCATTGAACCACCTGAGAGGGTATTTGAGTGCAAATTCAGAGGATATTTTTGAGAGGAAAATGTTCCTCTACTAGACGACAGTATAGGTTTAAGGAAATCCACCTTTTTTTTCGAGGAGTTTGACGAGTAGAATGTGTTCCAGTTAACTGTATGTAACGAGGCTCGGAGGCGAGTATTCCCTGGCTGGTTTTTTGCCTCCTGAAATACGGGGACTTTTTTGTCTCTCGGAATTTTAAGACTCAGTATCTAGGCGTAGTGGTCGGAAGACAGGGATCGATTACGCCAGTCTGATAGCACGATTCATCTAAATTTGTTAAAATATTGTCAATGCAGCTGCTAGAGCCATTTTACAATCAAGTAAACTCAGCAATAGTTGAATGTAGGCCAAAGGTTTATTAGACAGATCAAATTACTGAGATCAGTGGATGTTCTCAGGAAATTGATATTGAAATCACCAATAGAATGATTTTTACAAATTTTTTCGAGAAAAGAGATCAGAGTTCTTCTAATTTGTGAAAAAAATGGAAGTCATTTATACAAACTGATCTATATATTGTGATAACGGCAATTTTAGAAGTGCTGAGTTCAATGCCACACACTTCGATGTCACACTCAATACAATAATCCCCTAAGTGAAGAGGTTTTGAATTCAATGTTATCACGTACAAATATAGCTACACCACCGTGTATATGGTTGGCTCTACTGAAATATTTGCCAAATTATAGCCAGGAATATTACAGAATTTGAGACAATCCTCATTTAACCAGTGCTCGGAAAACAAAGAACACTAAATTTATTATTACAGTCTAGAAACATAGAAAGTTTGTCCAGTTTGTTTCGAAAGTTTACGTACATTCAAATGAAAATACTCACTTCGTCAGAATTAATTAATTTACAGATCTTACTGCTGTCCTATGATGTTTCGGGTGGTACCCCTTCTTTTGAGAAAAAACCGTCTAACATGAGCACCCATGGGCCAGACAGATTCATCCCAGGCTTTTCGAGGTTGCATTGGTTTATGCATACCGTGAAGGACGAGTAGAGCTGTGGAAACATTGAATTAATTTTTCGATTTTAGCTTCGGGAAAAGAGCCCTTTATATCACGAAGAAGTTCTTCAGTTGTTGTCGAAGGTGTCAGTTTATAGACATGCAGCAACAAGTTTTGTTGATTCCTGCTGTCCCAACAGTTCAACGATTTTTCCTACAATAGGTTTATTGGTGCCACGATATGATTTTCTTCCTTTGGGAAGGGATTACTCCGTTGAGCAGGGCCATGGTTCAATTCAAGAATTTTGACATTCGAGGTTGGACTCGACTTCATGCAATGCAGAAGAAACCTGATCGCGAGTTATGAACTGTGTTCTTCTTAGCTGTAGCTTTGACCAGAATTAGCTTTTTGGTAGTTTTCATCTTTTTCTTACTATGGGACCGTGTTTCCATTTTTCGGCACCGATGTCAGGATTTACATGAGTTGGTGCTGCATGGTTCTACATCAGAGATGGTGTGGACTGCACTGGGACGAGTAACTTTGGTACCTTCAGTGTTTGTATAGAAGCGTGGCTTTCCAGAACATCAATCTTGAAATTCCTAGGTTTGATCCTTTCAGACATATGTTCAACTATTTGTCTTAGTAGTATTACTCTTTCCGTAATTCACAACATGTCTGCCTTAGGCAATTTTCACTACCAAGACTGTCCCACCGACAGAAAAGGACGAGTCAAATTTTTTGCTTTCAGGTTGGCCTTCACGTTCAGCCACCGATTTAGAACATTTTACACAGGTCAAAATCATACCTTTGTCATCCATGGATATCCGATTTCCACATTTAATATGTAATGGAAGCTGACACAGTTCACAAGCACTACTAATTTTCAATTTATCGTTGCAGTTGCTGCAGTTTTTAAGAGATTCCTTTGGAGCAGCTGTTAACACCTGCTTATCGTTCACCATGATTTCTAATAATACTCTGATCATAAGCCTATACAGGTCATGTACTGGGGACTTCAATGTTTTTCTAACAAATTTTGATAATTTACTGTCTCGAATCACTAAGCAAAACAAAAAAATTTTGATACTTGGAGATTTTAATATAGATTTTCTTCAAATTCTTAAAACTTTTCAAATTAAATGCTTACTAGATTCTTATGGCTTGAAGCTACTATCAAAGATTTTACGAAGTAACTGCAAAATCATCTAAAGATAATATAATCTTAAACCAAACTGCAACATGTTTTAACACAGGCATATTGGATCCCTGTCTCTCAGACCATAAAGGGCAATTCGCAATCACTAATCGAATATCAGAAAATACTTCTGAAGAAACAGTTAAGCTGTGCATCACCAAAAAGGGACTCAAGTTTTAGAGATTCATTGCTCAAAGTGACTGGAGCTATTTTGGAATATGAAAACATCAGAAGTGAATCCTCCTATCTGAATTCTCCTCGATATTTTTTTCAAACTGCTATCAAACTTCATTTCATACGAAAGCATTTTTCGCAAAGAGATAATTCATTGAAACTAGATTGGTTTTAATGATTCCCTCAAACAAATGAGAAATAGAGTTGAGGGCTGCAAAACCATGCAGAAGTATCCAAAACCCTCAGTATTTTAAAAGCCTACAAATTACTAAAAAGGGAATACAAATTCAATTTGCAGAAAGAAAAAAATTGCAAATGAGAAATTTATTTTTGAACTCTGAAAATACTTCAAAGCTTCTGGACTTTAATAAATATAGAGAGAAATGCATTGAAACGTCAACTTCCCCAAATTAGAAATTTCGGAAATGGATTTAAATGATTTTTCTGTAATATAGCTGAAAAACTATAAAAGATCTTCCTATTTCATCAAATGACAATTGAATCATTTCAAAACGTTTCCTTCACCTTGTGGGTCTTTCTTCTTGGAACCAGTATGTCCACAAGGTGTATTCCAAATAAACTCGATGAAGAACTCAAATTCTCGTGATATACATGACTTGAATAGTCGGATGATAAAATCGGTGGCTGATATACTCGTAGTGCCTTTAACATCGATAATAAAATCAAATGTTTTTCAACTGGAATATTTCCGATATTTTAAAATATCAGGGTCATACCCTTGTTCAAAGGGCTGCAGAACCTCACCTGATAACCACCGCCCGATTAGCATTATTCAATTATCGGAAGATAATAGAGATAATCCCTAAAAATCGTTGTATTATTATTTCCAAAGTCACTTCTATTTTTAAAATCCCAATACGGGTTTTCGTAAAAATAAGATCCACTACTCAAACTGCTTACCAAGTCGTGACGAACATAGTCGAGGGTCTTGATCAGGTAAAACATACTTCTTTAACCCTATGTGACTTGACCAAGGCTTTTCGACTGTGTTTACTCTATCCTCATTCAAAAATTGAGTTATTATGGCGTAAGAGGCACTGCTCTTAATCTGGTAGGGTCTTATCTTGAAAATAGGTATCAGTGCGTCGAGTAAACAATATCAAGTCAGATTTAAACCAATTTGTCATGGCGTTCCTCAGGGTTCTGTCCTCGGCCCGTTATTATTTATCATTTATATGAATGACTTATGGCTTTATTTCACCAACAAAATGTGTTTTGTTTGCCGACGACACAACCCTCACTTATGCTCAGACAAATCTATACTAGTTTACCTCAAATGATGGACAGAAATAAAAATTTGAAACACGGTTCACAGCAAATAAACTGAAACGAACGATAGAAAACCAGAATATTGTGATATCCTCAAACACCAGAGTTACTCTAGGGAACAGTGTTAATTTTTCTAAGGTATTCTTTTGATGCTAGACTTAGTTGGTCCAATATTGGAAGCGACTACTCGTAAGCTGTCTAGTGTTTTATTTGTTCTTAGACAGTTGAGGGAATGCTGTAGGTTTGATGACACTGAAAATAGCATATCATTCACTATTCCACTCAGTTATTTCATATGGGTTTTGATTTGGGGGCATTCCACAAACTCAATCACAATTTTCAGATGTCAGAAAAAAGCCATGAGAATCATGCAAACGTAGGATATAAGGGAACATTGTCGTCCTCTTTTATTCAATTTGAAATCATACCACTTCCCTACATTATATATTTATGTTGTGTTTGTTGGAGATTCACAAGAATATTGAGATGTTTCGACCCCCAATCATGATTATTCAACAAGATCCGCATGTTTATTGAATAATCAAGACATAGGTTAGCCGTTAGTCAAAAACTCGCTAAATTTGAATTTATACAACTGTCTCCATCCTTCAGTTAAATCTTTGGATTTCAAATTTCAAAAATAATATCAAGAGATATCTTCTCAACCACTGTTTCTACACAATCAAGAAGAATATGCTGCTGTATGTTCAATTCATAGTTCTTGAAAATGATTCTGTGATAAAAGCCTGTTCTCATGTTTGTTGACCTTTTTATATTCATATTTTATTTTATTCCCAATCATGTGACACTGTGATCATTTCAAGAAATTTTGTTATGCCAGTTTTATTTATAAAATTGATTACTTTTATCTAGAGACGTTGTTGCTCATTTTAAGTGTTTGACATAGTATCTATAGTATATATGACTTGCCATAAATGTATTTTGTATATAAAGTGGTCAAATAAATTACTCTACTCTACTCTACTCTACTCTACTCTATTATGACTCGATTCCATTAAAAATTGGTATGTGAGTTTTTTCGGGGTCGAAGTTTATAAATTTTGTTCAGAATTCAATGAGATGATGGATTTCATTAATGACTAAAAAGAATTGAATAAAGATGTTTGGAAAAAAAAAATAAAGACAAGCTCATATACAAATGACTAAAGAGGAGAAAATAATGTCTTTGATTTTTTGACCTAAGTTATTCTATGAGTAGCAGATTCAAAAGCTTAGCGCGCAAGAATACCTATTTTATATTCGCGGCAAGCTTTTGAATCATTTCCTAAATAACAAGTAAACAATTGAAGTTTTTTCTTTCGAACATTTGTTAAAACTTTCTCTTAATTTTTTTTCCTCAATTCTATGGCACTGAAATCTCATCTCATAGTCTAAACTTTATAAAATCCAACCAACCACATTTTATAAACTCTCTTTTTCATACTTTTTTTTTTTTTATTTTATTTTTTTATAAACTTTTGGTTCAGGTAAAGGTGGTCAGATAAAGGGGGACACTAATAAAACAGCAAAAAATAGAAAAGGTAAGATAAAAAATTAAGAAACAAGTACGGATTAAAAAATTGGTAAGCTTTTTTTGGGGTGCCAAATTTAAAAATTAAAAATTAAAAGTATCAAAATTTTGAAATTGGGCATTTGTCAATCAATAAATATTTAACTCTATTACAAAAGATGTTGTTACTTTGAGAATTTATTATCTCATTCGGCAATTTGTTGTAGAGAGACAAAGCATTGTAAGCAGAGGAGCTTTTCTATTTAGAAGTTTTCTGTCTTGGCATCCGCAGCTGTCCTCCGAATCTTGTATTATATGTTTGTGTTGAAGCAATCGTTTCGAAGGACTCAAGGTTATTTCTTGCAAATTTAACACATTTAAAAATATAAATGGAACAGTTTTTGTCTTATAAAAACCGGTTTGCAACTATCTCGATAGTCCATGTCGAAGATGAGTCTCAAAATACGCTTTTGGCCCACAAAAACTCTATTTAAGTCTGTACCGCGCCCCCATGCCATTATGTTGAGTGATATATGTGAAAATGCCATGGCAAAATAAATGCTTAATAAACCATCTTTTGTTACACAGGATATCATTTGTTTGATTGCAAAGAATGCTGAATTGAGTTTATTGCAAACACTATTGATGTGCTGATAAAAATTCAGACGTTCGTCTAATAGAGTTCCCAAAAACTTTACTCCTTGTGACATAACTATTTCCTCACTGAAGACTGATTCTTTTGGTATATTATCTTTCTTATTAAAAAATTTCATAGATACTGACTTCTTAGGGTCAGAATAGGTCTGTTCGGTCACACCAAGATGCAAAGTATCAATGATTTTGGCAACCTAACAAGTAAATTGTCGATATAGAACTTGTAACTGTGAGTCGTAGTGTCATCCACAAACATAGTTAAGTTGCAGTCTTTTTGTATTCGGGTAAGTCATTAACAAATAGCACTAATATTAATGGACTAAAGCCAGACCTTGTGTATTTTCCCTTTCAACATTTTTTCCCTGACGTTTATATTATATTTGACAGTCTACAACGGTTTTCCAACCAAGTTGAAATATTTTGGAAAACCAATCAGCTTCTTATGGGTTCAAGTCCAAGATACCGTGTCAAAAGCCTTCGATAGATCAGAAAAACAGACTGATAACAGGGTTATTAGCGTCAATTTCTGCATAAAATGAAATTGAGAAGTGGTAAGGTTCTGTTTCAATAGAATGGCTTTTCTGAATGCATGTTGATTATTACATAAGGACTTGTTTGTTCCAAATAATCCACTAATCTGTTGCTCTACTTTCTCAAATAGCTTGGACAAGGAACAAAATAACGAAACTTTCTATAATTATCAGTCTCATTTTATCACCATTTTTATAGAGGTATCACTAAAGCCTTTTTAAATTCGATGGGAAAATATCCTTGCATGTAGGACTGATTCATCAGATAAATAGAGGGATCAAAAGTCAATTATCTTTGATAATGGATAGATAGTTCGTCTAAACCACTTGATTTTTATTTTTCATTTTCAAGGGGGATTATATATTTCTACTTGGTTTATAGGTTCATTTGGGAAAGGATGATGATAAAATTTTTTACTAATAGTACAGAATGATAGATTTTAAAGTGACTATTTAGACTTTATTCCGTAGGCTTAGAAAATAGGTATGAAAACTTCTGCTACCTCCTGTACATCATCCACAATTTTCGAATTATGCTTCGAAAGATGATTCTAGTATCTGACGATATTTGTTTCCCCAGGGCAGAATTAATTATTTTCCATGTCTCTTTGGTTTGATTCTGAGCATTTTCAATTTTTTTCGAAAAGTAGTTCGTTTTCCTAATCGCTGACTTGTGCTCCTTCGACCTATTTTTATACATTTCTATGAATGTGGATCAACTAATAGGCAGGTTGTGAATAGTTTCGATTTACCTGGAAATTAAAACAAGTTTCTCGACATAAGACACAAAGTGACACTCATGAGGACTTACCTACCACATGTAATTTAAAACAAACAAAATGTTCGGAATAATTTCGAGCCGATTCAAAAAGGTGGGTGTGAAATAATGTTTGTCTGAATAATATATGAGAAAGCTTTATTTACGTCTCCGAGGAATCATTTCGGGTTTTTCCCCAAATTTAATTTTCGGGATTTTGTCTCGAGTATCAGTGACGTTTTTAATGTGAATTGATAAATTAATCGTCTATTATTATGAGGAAAGACCATACCTACCCAATTATTGACGGTGATTTCCAAGAATATCCAATTGAATTGCATCGATCATATTTCATTACCTGGCGAAGAATATCTGATCTACTTTTCATCATTGAAATAGCATTTAATAAAATTGGAAAGGTGACTGTAAGAATTCTTCGTTTTTTTTGTTATTTCCACATCTGAATTAGAATAATGTGTTAGTAGTAGATTTGAGTGGTATTTTTACTGCCTAGACAATGGGAGTTTATTTTGTTGAAAAAAAATACCGCTCTAGTACTAAAAATTACATGAAACTATTATACAAAAATTCTACGAACTCTTTCACCTATCGCTAATATTTGAGGTAACATTTTGGAGATTTTTCATATTAGCTCTTTCTCCAGCATTTTCTCTGATCCGCATTTTATCTACATGGACTTTGAGAAAGCTGTAATGAACGCCACGAAGTCCATTTTGGGAGAAGACATAACCGTAGAAGGCTACTCCTCTAACATAAGTACGCATAGAAGATTTACAAGGCTGGGAATGCAAACAGAATACCACCAAAATCAACGATTTAGTATTTTTGTTGGTATGGTAGATGGACTAGCGTTCTTGTCATTGGATGAAGAATATCTACGTTTCATCATTGAAATGGCATTTAATAAAATTGGAAAGGTGACTGTAAGAATTTTCGATTTTTTTTGTTATTTCCACATCTGAAATTAGAATAATGTGTTAGTAATAGATTTGAGTAGCATTTTTACTGCCTAGACAATGGGAGTTATTTTGTTGAAAAAAAATACCGCTCTAGTACTGAAAATTACATAAACTATTATACAAGAATTCTACGAACTCTTTCACCTATCGCTAATATTGAGGTAATATTTTGGATGTTTTCATATTAGCTCTTTCTCCGGCATTTTCTCTGATCCGCATTTTATCTACATGGACTTTGAGAAAGCTGTAATGAACGCCACGAAGTCCATTTTGGGAGAAGACATAACCGTAGAAGGCTACTCCTACCATTTTTGCCATAGTACGCATAGAAAGGTACAAGAGCTGGGAATGCAAACAGAATACCACCAAAATCAACGATTTAGTATTTTTGTTGGTATGGTAGATGGACTAGCGTTCTTGTCATTGGATGAAGAATATCTACGTTTCATCATTGAAATGGCATTTAATAAAATTGGAAAGGTGACTGTAAGAATTCTTCGATTTTTTTTGTTATTTCCACATCTGAAATTAGAATAATGTGTTAGTAATAGATTTGAGTAGCATTTTTACTGCCTAGACAATGGGAGTTTATTTTGTTGAAAAAAAATACCGCTCTAGTACTGAAAATTACATGAAACTATTATACAAAAATTCTACGAACTCTTTCACCTATCGCTAATAATTGAGGTAATATTTTGGATAGTTTTCATATTAGCTCTTTCTCCGGCATTTTTTCTGATCCGCATTTTATCTACATGGACTTTGAGAAAGCTGTAATGAACGCCACGAAGTCCATTTTGGGAGAAGACATAACCGTAGAAGGCTGCTTCTACCATCTTTGCCATAGTACGCATAGAAAGGTACAAGAGCTGGGAATGCAAACAGAATACCACCAAAATCAACGATTTAGTATTTTTGTTGGTATGGTAGATGGACTAGCGTTCTTGTCATTGGATGAAGAATATCTACGTTTCATCATTGAAATGGCATTTAATAAAATTGGAAAGGTGGCTGTAAGAATTTTCGATTTTTTTTGTTATTTCCACATCTGAAATTAGAATAATGTGTTAGTAGTAGATTTGAGTAGCATGTTTACTGCCTAGACAATGGGAGTTTATTTTGTTGAAAAAAATATCGCTCTAGTACTAAAAATTACATGAAACTACAAAAATTCTAAGAACTCTTTCACCTATCGCTAATATTTGTGGTAACATTTTGGAGATTTTAGCTCTTTCTCCAGCATTTTCTCTGATCCGCATTTTATCTACATGGAGAAAGCTGTAATGAACGCCACGAAGTCCATTTTGGGAGAAGACATGACCGTAGAAGGCTGCTTCTACCATCTGTGTCAGAGTACGCATAGAAAGTTACAAGAGCTGGGAATGGAAACAGAATACCACCAAAATCAACGATTTAGTAGTTTTGTTGGTATGGTAGATGGACCAGCGTTCCTATCATTGGATAAAGTGGCACGGAGTTACACATGAACTACCAGGATCGATGCGGATGTGGATATATTGGATTATTCCGACAAAACATACGTATCTGTTACCTTCAGAAGAGTAGGCAATCAAAAAGAGGGCACTCGCTTGAGGAGGATTCTGGCTTTATACCCAGCATAAACATGGAGTGTTCATGATGCTGTGATTACTGGAAATGACAAGACCAATAATAGTATAGAAGGTTCGTATTTTTGTAATATCATAACGTATTCAGAGTGAACTTCACTATAAACTTGTATCCTTTTTTTAATTGTATTTTGTTTGGAATAGTAGGTTTAGTCATTTAGTGGGAATGAAGCACCCATTCCTAAATATTATTCATAAAATGAGGCAACAACTTGCGATAGACTATACGAAGATAGAACAGCTGCAAACTAGACCACCACCAACTCCCAAGATTAGAACAACCTTCGATACAATGCAAATGAGACTGAAAGTTCTTTGTACGGAGTTTGTAGAAAACAGGAGAAATGTGAAACTGCTTTGACAGCCATTAGCCACAACATTAGGATGCGACCAAATTAAATATGTTCTGTCACTCTCCATAATAATAATAAGATATATTTATTATAATTTTCTTTCACTATCAAAATATCTAGAATGTCGTTTGTAAATTATAATTTTATCAATAATATTGTTCACAATGCTCTTTCAGACTGTTATCAGTTGAATTATAAGCATTTTTTAACAGTTATACACTTTTTTTATAGACGCGACCGATACTTGATGAAAATGCGTAAATAAAGTAAACTGAAAACACTTCACAACGATTTTTACAAAAAATTGGTTTACAAAACCACGACACGTGTTTCGCTATACTATAGTTTTTCAAGTGGAAATAAACTAAATTACAATTACTGGGAGTTGATATAAATAATTAATAAAAAACCATTTTCAAAGACACGCTTTCATTCAAATGCCCTAAAAAGCAAAGAATAATTGTTTTGGATGTGCAACGTAGGTTATTTCGTGGGTTATACCGGGTGTCCACGGAAGGTGGCTCGCCCCTATAACTTTTTTGTTTTCGGAGATAATGGAATGAAATTTGAAGGATTTGTTTAATGCATAAAACTGCATTTTTTTAAAAGTAACTCAACTCCATGCAAATTCCGGATTCACCGGAAGTGACAAAAACTTTCGATTTTCAAATTGGACACCTGTATATTTTCAGTTTTTTTGTCTCCATATAACATTCAGAATACAACCATGTATCATTTGTTACTGTTTGTAACCGTTTTTTATTTTTATTTTCGAAAAAAAAATATTCTGGAGGGCTATGGATACGTTCAAATAACTAATTTCAGTCCTAAAATGTTTGTAAAAATGCAACTTTACTGTTTTTGATCGAAATGTTTCAGCTATGTGACGTTTGATTTTAAAAAATTTATTACTAATTTTTTTCAAATGGCAACATGGTGGCTCGTCGGATTAGAAAAAAACAGCATTTTATTACGATTAGCTTGTAAGCAAACTTTCGATAAAAATTTAAAATATAACGTTAGAACTTCCGTTAAAAAATGAGGAATCTTATTGAGATTAAAATAAGATCGATTTAAAATCATCGAGTAGCCTGTGACCAAAATCATTAAATTGTTGCGGTAACAATTTTACATCTCTTCTACAAAGTCAATTAGGTAGTTATTGTGTACCCTATTGTTTGAAAATCTTGGAAAATAACAATTTTTATACAAGGACTGAAAAAGTTGATATGTCATTAGTTTTTGGAGAGTGTAGGCAAAATTCAACCGATGCTGCACGTCTCTACGCACAGAGATATCTTCATCGGCGTCACCCGACCCGGCACTATTTTCCAAAACTGGTTAAAAAAATGCGAAATGAGCCTGATAATGATGGGAACGATTCGTTTGTTGTGAGTGAAGCAAAAGAAATACATGTTCTGGCATTCGTTCAAGTAAATATTAATACGTCACTCAGGGAGATCGCAAGAGAATGTGACATTTCGAAGTCTTCTGCAGCTAACATTTTGAAGAAACATAAATATCATTCATTTAAATAACAACTACACCAGCACCTGTACCAAAACGATAATGCAAGGAGACTTGAGTATTGCAATTGGTTCTTCCGCATAACAACAAAAGAATTGATTGAAATGAGAGTGCCTACATATTAATTTTCGCACTTTTCAACCAAATCCCGATTCAATTCGAAACGTTTATTCCACCATTTCTTAATGCTAACTAACCAAAAGATTCGATCAACATTCGATCATTGGTTTGGGGTAATATCTGTGCAAGCCTGTCTTATTCTTTTACGCAGTTCCTCTTTGGTGGTTGACAGTTATTCCAAATATCAATCTTGGTTTCATTCAAACATGCTTGGGATACCACATTTTAAAAATATTATTTTCATTAGGAGGCTTTGTAACTTTAGTTGCTATAGAGATGACAAGTCATCAGAACAATAGACGAAAAGACACAAATTTGCCAGTGTTAATACTGAAGTTTATAACTCCTCAAGTACCTATACTAATGAAGAAGTATGGCTGATAATTTTACTTTGCAGAAGAAAATTGAAATAGTAAGACTTCGTGGTAACAACTACAGATCCGAAAGGGAAGTATGTAGAATTTTCAATAACATGCATCCGGAGCGTCGAAATATTAGCAGAGCTACAGTTGGCCGAATAAACCAAATTTTCAATCAGTATGGAGCTGTTTGTAAACATATTCTGAAGAATAGTAATATTGTACAAAGACAGAGTCGAAATAATTCTGAACGAATCCGAAATTATTTTAATAATAATCCGAAAACAAGTGTGAGAATTGCAAGTTTGAACATTAACTTACCGCGTGAAACAATAAGGAGAAATCATAGGAAATATAATAAGATGAAGCCCTTTAAACCAAAGTTTCTTCATACCTTAGAATAAGGCGATAATGAAAAGAGGATGGAGTATAGTTTATGGGCTCAAGGAGAATATCTAAATAACAGGAATTTTCTGAAAAACATTTTGTTCAGTGACGAGGCAACAGTGGAACAGTTGATTCTCAAAATACAAGGTACTGGACGGAAGAAAATCCACATTGGATAATAAATTGCAGAAGACAGTACTCACAAAAAATTAATGTTTGGTGTGGAATATTACATACCAAAATAATTGGCCCCTTTTTTTTAAAGCAATTTGAATGTTCAAAATTTTTTGAATTTTTTGAAAAACGAATTTTCCAGTGCTATGGATGAACTTCCACTGGCAGAAGAGGCTCATCTTCTATTTCAATTAGATGGCTGTTCCATCCAAAATAGCAGGATTGTGAGAGATTGGTTGGAAGAAAATTTTCCTAATCGGTGGATAGGGCGAAATAGTGCATTGATTGAGTTTCCCCCCAGATCCCCGGACTTGACTCCATTGGATTTTTTTTTATGGGGCTTCGTTAAAGAAAAAGTTTATAAAACTTGCCCAACGAGCAAAGAGAAACTGCCTTAAAGAATAGGACAGGCTTGCAGAGATATCACCCCAAACCAATTATCGAATGTTATGGTTGACATGAGAAAACGATACGATAAATGTATCGAATTAAATGGAGATTTGGTTGAACAGTCCGAAATTTAATGTGTTGGCACTGTCATGTCAATACGTTCTTTTGTAGTAGTTCATTTATGTTATTAATATTGGTAATTATATTATTGGATGTAAAGATGTGAATTTCTATTCTTTGGCAAAAAACTGCAGTGTTCTAAGAGACATGACATATCCCTCATAGAGTTGTTATGTTCTGAAGGAGTATTTTAAACCATATTATTTACAGAATTGTGATTTATATGACAACTATTTGAATTATTTCGATATTGATATGAATATTTTACTTATGCTATATTTCTGTTAAAAAAAATCATTTTATTGTGAAATTTTGGTCACACCCATTTGAAAGCATTACAAATCCAGTGGCGTCGTCAAATTTTATAAAAAAAAATGTTGAATGACAGTCTTCTTTTAGGAGATAAACATTTAATTTGTCGACGTTTCGACCATGTCCACGGTCTTCTTCGGGGACTACAAATATATTTTTCGTTGATACAAAAATACAATATTGATGATGAAATGGACTTACCTAAGAATAATTAGCTGGACCATTATTTTGAAAAAAGGAAAGTTCAAAAACAGCAGATGATTTATTTGATAGAAAATATTTGGAGGATGACACATTTCCATATGAAATTCTGTATACTGACGGAAGCCGTTTCACTAATTTGGGACATTTCAATAGAAATAATAAGTGATATTGGTCCGATGCAAATTTACACTTGATGGAAGAAGGAAATTTCCAAGAACGGTTTGGTTTCAATTGTTGGGTTGGGATTTTAGGGAACAGAATTTTAGGCCCTATAATTTTTGACGGTGTCCTGACAGAGGCTAGATATCTTAGTTTCCCCACGCAGGAAATTGAGCATTTCTTGGACGGAGTTCCATTAATAAATTGAGTTGGATTATTTTATCAACAAGATGGTGCTCCACCACACAACCTGTGCAGTGCAGTTACGGAATATCTGCATGAAACATACAACGAAAACTGGATTGGAAATATGGGTCCAGTTAGGTGGCCGGCGAGGTAAAATAGGGTTGTTTTCAATTGATACCTTTATTTATACCTTTTTAAAAAACTTTTCAGGTCACCCGACCTTACGCCTCTAAATTTTTTTTTATGAGGATCCTCTTAAAACGAGGTTTATGATGTACCTCCTGCCACACGACATGCATTAGAGGACAAAGTAAGGGCAGCTATTCATAGAATTACACCAAGACAGTTGAGAAACGTTGTAAGAGCAACAATAAGAAAAGTTCGCCTTTGTCAGCAACAAGATGGAGGTCACTTTGAACATCTGGAACCCTAAATATATGTAAATAGGTAGTTTCAATATAATGATTTCATTTTCAACAGGTGCTTCATTTTAGAAAAGTTCTAACGTTATGGTATTTTCAGTTTCTTATCGAAAGTTTTCTTACGGTATCAAATTAATCGTAATAAAATGCTCTTTTTTTTCTAACCCGACGAGCCACCATGTTGCCATTTGAAAAAAAAAAGTAATTAAAATTTTAAAATCAAACGTCACATAGCTGAAACATTTTGATCGAAAACAGTAAAGTTGTATTTTTACAAACATTTTAGGACTGAACTTAGTTATTAGCCGCCATTTTGTTTTTTTCTCTAACAAAAATTCCCTAATGCATTATCACGGAAACTATGAACATCTGCCAAATTCCATGTTAATCGGGCAACTAGAAATGGGTCAAATTTAACTTGCAGTTGAATATTATGTAATTAAGTGATTATTGGACGAAAAATTATTCAATTGCTAGTAAACAGATTTCAAAAGACGAATTATTCGAATTAATCTGGCCATTTAATAAGTTTGCGAATTCTTGTCTTTGTTAATCTCTAAGCTTTCTAGGAGATTGAGTTTCTGACCTTTCTATTCTACATTCAATAGATCAAAGTCATTAGCAAAGCAATGCTATTCAGTCATGATTTGCCCTTCTCTATGCGTTGCTTGAAATTTTACCTGTTTGTCCTATGTAAAAACATGGACAAGTACCACAAGTTGTTTGTATACTCCAGATGTGTCAACCTTTTTAATTCCATCTGTGTTGTTTTCAATAAATTTTCCCAAAGTATTATTTGTTCTGTAAACAATATTAATATCTTTATGTCTTAAATAATTAGAAAAGTTATCTGAAGGTTTACCGAAATAAGTAATAACCCTGCAATTTGACTTTGTATTTGAATCGGTTGGATAAACTTCCTGAATTGCCTTTTTATAGAGTGTTTTCCGATAGAATGCTGTCAACTAATCTTGAGTTATATCCGTTATTGGCGCAATTTGTTTAACTATATTCAATTCTTTATTGAAATTCTCTTCTAATAGAGGAACATTTACTAGTCTGTGGAGCATACTATTATTTGCGGCTGCTTTGTGTTGGTAGGGATAGAAGTACTATGTATTGTAATATCTGTATACGAAGGTTTGTGAAGGTGTTAGAGATTAACAAAAACAAGAATCCACCAGATTAATTTGAATAATTCACCCCTTTTAAACCTGTTTACTAGAAATTGAATAGTATTTCGTCCAATAATCACTAAATTACCTTTGGTTACCTGCTCCTATTAGTTATATCGAACTCCAGTAATCATAATTTAGTTTATGCACGACCGGGCGTAAAGTATCACTTTAGCGCCCAGATTTGCGGGCGTAAAGGAGCACTTTAGCGCCCGCGGACTACTTTATCGCCCGGCGGGCGATAAAATCGTTGAACAGGCGCTAAAGTGAATTTCAATCTCATATCGATGGATATTCCGATGGATCATATAATCAAACTCAAAACATTATTAACAATAATATAACGAAAACAATGAACATAAATTAATTTAAAAAATGAATTATAACTTAATATTGACAATACAATTAGAACAGTTATTTATGGAAATATTTGGATTTGTTGTTTTCTGTTATTGCAGATAGTTACTGATTTCAACTGATTCCTCATTACTAGAAGTCTGAAGAGAATGCATGTTATTATCTGGTGTTTCAGAGTAGTGAGCAATATTTTCAGATTGTCTGCAATGGCTAGTAGACGGCTCATCATTTTCTACAATTTTCTTAGCAATCTTCAGCTTATTTGCAACTGAATTTTCAATATAACCTTCCGCAACAGTCGTCGACTTCCACCCAGCATGTCTTAATGTCGATTATATCCTCCCCTGCATCTGCTAACATAGTTGCTGAGGAACGTCTGAAGCAGTGACCAGTATATTCTTTCGCATTAGAAATACCTAGGTAAGTGGCTATTCTGAATGGTATTTGACCGAATGTATTTTTTCCAATAACCTTTCTCGTACACTCGCCATTTTTATAATATAAAAAAAACGCTTTTGATCATTCTGTAAATATCCAAATAACTTGGTGATTTCTGTTCTTTATCGATTACAGTAAATACTCGATCTATCTTCGTTTTGGTTTCTCGTATAGTTATGAGTAAGAATGTCTCGAAATCTTGAATGTCGTCCACTGTGATATTTGCCAATTCTTCGCGGCGACATGCTCCACAAATACCAAAAATCAGTGCTACCTACAATAAATCCTCAGATTAACATACTGAACATTGAGAAAACATGAAATTAGAACTTACTTCTTTCATCAGATACAAATCGTCTGGTGCTTCCCTCAAAAATAACTCAATTTCTTCTCTGCTTAGAATCTTCGATTTCTTTGGTTTCTAACCATCAAATTTTCGTTTCAAAAAAGCTACCAATCTTGCGTATCTACTGATATCTATATTATCATGTACATTTAAAGTAGCTTTCAGCATGGAATAATATGACCACATGGTAGAGGGCTTACAATATTTAGATTTTTCCAGAAAATAGGCAAGAAGTACAGTCTCTGTGTATTTCTTATTTTTTACATTTTTCCCGTTGCACCACCTCACGAATTCTTCATACACCTTGTCGTATATTTTCTTGGATTTACTTGGCAATAAACTCAATCTCGCATCCTCAGCTGCTTAACTTATTTCTGGTGGAGTACAATTCACACTTTCTTCGTCGCTTGAATCCATTTCAAAATCAGTAATGAATTATCTGTGATCACAAAAATTGACAGCAAATATGGCTACTAGCCTATATAATCTTATTTCGAAAAATTGACTGAGTTGCCATGGTAACATTCATTCCATCACTTCTTGATTTATTCTGTTTCCGATATGATATGAATATACATCCTCACGGCAGCCTTGATGTATTTTTATCATGTTCTAGATATAAAGAGGTATCTATCTACATGACATCAAATATACCTGTCGTGCATAAAATTTTGTATGTATTTCGGGCGTAATTTGCTTTTATGGACCTAGGCGTGTTAATAGCCCTCGCTATCGCTCGGGCTATTACTTACACGCTGCGGTCCATAAAAGCCTATTTTACGCCCTTGATACATAAATAACTATTATATCCACTTGAAAAAGCTATAGTATACCGAAACACGTATCGTGGGTTTTGTAAACCAACTTTTTGTGAAAGTGTTTTTAGTTTACTTCAGTTATACAGTTATTCATAATATTGACAATTCTTGTTTACTTCAAACATGACTGCTCCAGGAGAATCATTTCTGTCAGCAGGCTTCGTAATTACTTTTATTTTCAGAGAAACAAAACACACAACATAACAACAACTAAAACTAATTTTCATAATGTAATATAAGTTTTAGTTATGCTATATCAGTGTTACTTGTTTTCTTTTGTAAATTTTGGTAACAGCCATTTGAATGTATCAGCCAGTAACATTTTATTTAAAACACATCTTCGGATTTTTTGGAGGCGAAAAAAAATTGAAGTAGGCCTTGAAATTTCGAATTTCATTATTAATTTTAGCACCACAGTAGAGCTATAAGAAAACATGTTCAAATCGGACAATGAATAAATTGTTTAGAGAGATACCCCGCTTTTAAATGGGTTACTCTATATACAGTGCTTCTCAAAAGTCCCTCCCCCCTCTTATTTTTGGAACGATTATACATAAACAAGTGAAATTTGGAAACTGAATATTAAAGGTTGTAAACTTCCTTACTAGTGATGATAGATGACGAAATCATCAAAGATGACGCACAAGGCCATTTTGACCAATAATGTTAACTGGAACCCTACGGCAAGCGACATCTCTTTTAGAAGGTATCGAAAAAACCATTCAATGACACTAATTTTGTTTGTGCTTATGGCAGTTTTATTGGCTCATTAAATTAAATTTAAATTCCATTCAGTATGATATTAATTACAGATTTAAGAATCAGTATCTACTCAAAGAAATTGCTCGAAGTGACCTCCATTTACTTACTGACAGTGAAATATCCTATTTTTAAACTCTTCTCGTACTTTTGCAAATGTGTCTGCGGAAACAGCCTCACATTCTGCAACAATACGTTGTTTTAAAACGTCAATATTGTCAGGTTGAGTGGCGTAAACCTTCGATTTAAGGTACCCCCACAGAAAAAATCCAAAGGTGTGAGGTCCGGTGATCGAGCTGGCCATTCCGTTGAACCTCGTCGTCCAATCCATCTACCACGATACTCCTCATCCAAATACCGTCTTACTGCACCGTAATAGTGTGGAGGACCACCATCCTTTTGGAATGTATTTTCCAAATTGCCGAATTCATCTGGATTATCTTCCAAACTTTCAAGGATTAACGGTTCTATTGCGTCTTGCAACAGCTTCAGATAAACCTCACCAGTTAAATGAGTATTTAAAAAAGAGGCCCAACAGGATACCTGCCCAAACATTCACCGTCTGGGGAAATTGGGTATGTGTTTCACGAAACAGGTTACATTTCCATTTAGATAGAAAGTATTTTCGTCACTAAAACAAATTGTTTTGACATAGTCTGGCTGTTGGTTAATTTTAGTTTCCATATTTTCACAAAATTCTAGTCTTCGGTCTGGGTCGTCGTCTGAGAGTTGATGAACCATTTTTAATTTGTATGGATGAAATTTGTTTTTTTTCAACACCCTGTGTACTGTACTTCGACTGACTCCACAGGTAGATGCAACGTGAGTTGTTGAAGAAGTAGAATTAACTATTACTTCTGCCAGTATATCAATTTTTTTCTCATCAGAAATTTGTGGTCTGCCAGATCGTTTCGCATCATTAATACTACCCGTTGTTTCAAACTTACGAAGAAGCTCCCTTAAACGAAACGGGGCGATCGGGAAACCTCTCATTAAAAATGCGTTCTGCTGCATGAATATTTTGTCCAGTTTCACCAAGAATTAGGATCGCTGCTACTTTATCACCTGAAGCACGTACCATTTCGCTTCTTGAAGCACTTAAACGTTCGGCTCACAACAGTTTAACAAATTATTAAAATGTACAAAAATATTAAAAGTACCAAAAGCTGCTAAAACAGTTAAACGTTCGATCAACAATACACAAATTATTAAATGTACAAAAACTTGGACAATTACAAAAACGCCGAATTAGGGAGACTAACAAAAACGTCAGCCTATTTGACAACTATCCAGAGGCGGAGCTTGAATTTGGAATTTTAGTATTAACTGATTTAATTCATCACAGCTTTGCGTTTTTTGAAAGCGAGTTGCCAAAACTGCCATAAATACGAACTAAATTAGTATCATTGAATAGGTTTTTTCGATACCTTTTAAAAGAGGTGTCGCTTGCCGTAGGGTTCCATTTAAAATTATTGGTCACAATGGCCTTGTGACGTCATCTTTGACGATTTCGTCATCTATCATCACTAGTAGGGAAGTTTACAATATTTAATATTCAGTTTCAAAATTTCACTTGTTTATGTATAATCGTTCCAAAAATAAGAGGGGGGAGGGGACTTTTGAGAAGCACTGTATGAGGTATCATTTGAAAGGGCTAGGTAATAAGTATATCAGAATTTTGTATTTGATAGTTTCAGAACACCAGAAACACGTTTCTTTCCCTTTATACCCAGAATAATTAAATATCCATTTATAAAAAAATAAATATTTTATTACACGGAACCATTGCTGTTTGAATCACAGTAAAAACAAAGATTCATCTGAACTCTCGCGAGCGCCCTCTATATCCAGATAAACTATAAAAGACGAAAGAGTAATATTTTAAAGAGTTTCCGAGCATTAGTAACTCAATCACCGGATAAAACTGGTGATTAACATTTCCCAAGTCATTAGGGCAGACAAACCGGTTGGAAAAGTACCTTCAGTGGAATTGGAAGCGCATGGGAATATTCAAATTTGATAATCCTTGACCTTCCTTGCGAAATCTTCCTACATCTGACTGGATATTGCTATGATGCTTCCTTCCGTTCGCTAAATAAACTATTTATGAGTTATTTGAAATCAGTTGTTTACGATGCGTATACAGGGTGATTCAAAAGTACTTTGACAAACTTCAGGAGGTGATTTCTCACAATATTCTAATATGAATTGTCCCGAAAAATACATGTCCGGAAACTCTTCGTTTCCAAGATACAGGGTGTTGAAGTTTTATTTTTATTTTCGTTTTTTTCAAATAACTTTCGCAATACTGACCTTAATTACACTCAAATTGGTATTGAGAGGTTTTTTGAGGTGTCAAATTCGAACCTGATGTTATTATTGCTCTTACTCATAGGGGCGCCACCTACACGTCTTTTTCTTTTTTGAAGATTCATACTTTTTTGAGCGTCCTTCTAGCACATTTTTCAGAAAAAATCAATTCCTCTATCATATCTACTAAAAAAGCTACCCTTGTTACAAGTCGCTATAAGCAACCGTTTTCTAGATATTTGGACTTGAAAATTTCAAGTCGATTATTTGATAATCGATGCGTGTTGAAGTTATTACCATTATTTTGCATTTTTCACAAGAATGCTTAGGAAATGAATTTGACGTTTAAGTAAGTAGTTTTGGTAATTACATATTATGTGACAGTTAAAGGTTTTGTTGTTTGTGGAAGTTTCTGTAAGTTTTAATACACCAATTTTGAAAAAAATTATTATTTAAACAATAATGCTCATTTAGCCGATATGATTTCGTTTATGGCCTTGCGGATGGCAATGCGCGCGAAGCAAGACGTATTTACCAGGAGCGATTTCCTAATCGAGTACTGCCTTCAGCTACAACATTTACCAGTCTCCACGATCAACAATTTCAAAAGCTTTAAGAGGGCAGCTGAATTATTGAAGACCACGAGCAGTCCGAACCCAAATTGGAAGAAGCTGTTTTGAACGCTCTCGAGGAGAATCCAGAAACAAGTACAAGAATAATTGCTGAAGCTCTCAATTCTACTCAGTCCCAGTTTGGAGAATTATCCACGATCAACAATTTCATCCATACCATATTCAAAGGGTACAAGCTCTTTTGCCACGAGACGTTCCCCAACGCATTACTAGGTGTCAGTGGTTTTTGAGAAAATTGGCTGGACATCCTCAATTTTTAAGATATGTACTCTTCACGGACGAGGCAAACTTCTCCCGAAATGCTATCACAAACTTTCACAACAACCATGTTTGGGCTCTGGAAAATCCGCACGCAGTTAGTGAAAGACATTATCAGTATCAATTTTCTGTAAATGTATGGGCGGTAATAATTGATAATTACTTGATAGGTCCTTTCTTTCTTCCGTTCCGACTGAATGGCGCAACTTACAGAGACTTTTTAGACAATGAATTGCCAGGGCTACTTTAGAATGTACCATCAGAAAAACGAGGAAGATCTAAGAAACCGAATAGTAGACGCCTGTGAAACAATAAGAAACACACCAATAATTTTTGAGCGGGTACGAGATTCAATGACTAGAAGACTGAATGCCTGTATCTTCGCTGAAGGTGGACACTTTGAACAATTCATTTGAAAACAATTTAGTTTCCTTTATTTTATTCTACATATCCAAAATTTCTTGAAATAAAACGTTGATATTTCTTGCAAATTTTATTTAAACAAATACAGATTTTTCAACCTTCATACAAAAATAACTATTTCAAACGAGTATAAATAAATAGAATAGGTGGCGCCCCCTACAAAAAATCCAAATTACTTACTTAAACGTCAAATTCATTTCCTAAGCATTCTTGTGAAAAATGCAAATTAATGGTAATAACTTTAACACGCATCGATTATCAAATAATCGACTTGAAATGTTCAAGTCCTAATATCTAGAAAACGGTTGCTTATAGCGACTTGTAACAAGGGAAGCTATTTTACGTAGATATGATAGAGGAATGGATTTTTCTACTAAAAAATGTACTAGAAGTACGCTCAAAAAAGTTATGAATCTTCAAAAAATAAAAAGACGTGTAGGTGGCGCCCCCTACGAGTAAGAACAATAATAACATCAGGTTCGAATTCGACACCTCAAAAACCTCTCAATATCAATTTTCGTTTGATTAAGGTCAGTATTTTCAAAGATATTTAAAAAAAAAGAAATTAAAAATAAAACTTTAACACCCTGTATCTTGGAAACGAAGCGTTTCAGGACATATTTTTTTGGACCATTCATATTAGAATATTGTGAGGAATCACCTCCTGAAGTTTGTCAAAGTACTTCTGACTCACCCTGTGGAGAGCGAGAGAGCGAGAGCGAGCACGAGAGCGAGAGCTAGCACGAGAGCGAGCACGAGAGCGAGAGAGCGAGAGAGCGAGAGAGAGCGAGAGAGAGAGAGAGAGAGAGAAAGCGAGAGAGCGAGAGAGAGGAATAGAGCATGGCAGTGATCTCTGTAGCCCGCCCCTGATATTATTCGAATAACCCTTTTTTGTAAAACAAATATTTTGTTTGAATGGGACGAATTACCCCACAAGACAATTCCATAAGTCATATGACTGTGAAAAAGTCCAAAATAGCTGGCTCTTAGAGTATCTGCACCAACAAGGTTTTTCAATCTGCGAATCAAGAACGTGACGCTAGATAATTTTTTCGACAGATTTTCCACGTGGCACATCCAGTTGAGTTTGTCATCAATGGATATACCAAGTAACTTGACACTTTTCCCACCCGTTAGTGAGGAGTTAGAAGATATAATAAGATTCTGATTTTCAGCAGAATTGAGCATAAGCTTATTCGAACAGAACCACTCATTTGTCATTTGCAAGGTGAGTTTGGAAGAGTCAATCAGTTCCTCTAATTTACTATTACGATCTATCAGTGTGGTGTCGTCAGCGAACAGAACGCATTTTTTCGGCAATATATGATAATACAAATCATTGATATACAAAATAAATAGGGTTGGTCCCAAAACAGAGCCTTGTGGAACCCCATGGACGATTTGCATTAATGCTGATTTGGCGCCTTCAACCAAAACACACTGAGATCGCCCATGCAAATAAGACCTGAAAAATTCCAATGGAATTCCACGAATTCCATAACAGAAAAGTTTCTGAAGTAATATATCATGGGATACACAATCAAAAGCTTCAGTCAGATCACAAAGCGTTGAAAGAGAATGCTCCCCCTTCTCGAGTCCATCAACTATTTTCGAAATAACGCTCAGAATAGCTCTCGTAGTTGATTTATTTTTTCTAAAGCCAAATTGCTCAGGACACAGCAAGGAGTTTGTTTTCAGGTAGAATATCAACCTTGTTTTGACTAGCGCCTCTATGATTTTCGCAATAACTGGAATTATGGAAATGGGGCGAAAATTTTCTGCTAGATGGGGATCCCCTTTTTTTAGCAATGACAAAACAACTGAAATCTTCAGTGCATCTGGATAAACTCCTAGAGATAAGCAATCATTAATTAAAATTGAAAGTGGAGAAGCAATAATATCGGCTATAGCTTTAATCACCGCCTGTTCAGTTCATAGAAATCCAGACAATTTGAATCCTTCAAAGATTCAATTGTGTCCATCACTTCCTCGGGAGTTACAGGGAAAAAACAGAAAGAATTCACAGGTGATCTGAGCTTTTTCAAGTATTCCGTAGGTTCGTGATTCGTCTCAGGTAGAGACGAGATCAATTTTTTAGCAATATTGCTGAAATAATCATTGAATTCAGATTCCGTGATGGTGGACTCCTTTTTTTTCGATGGATTTCTGTTACACTCGAAATTAATTAATCTCCAGGAGTCTCTGCTGATGTTCGAGGAAGTTTTCAAAAAAGTTTCATACGCTAACCTTTTTGTTTCGATGATGGAATTCCTGTAATCCTTACGTAAGAAAGTCTATGCATCCCAAGTCACCTGATCCTTGTTGACATTGTGAATCAGTTTCACGTTAGAGAGTGTTTGACGTTTGTTAACTAATTCTTCATTATAATTACATGTCCTGACTTAACAAAGTCACTGATTGACTGATATACGATCAACGCCTAGATCAAACCGCTGGACCTATTTGTTAAAATTTTGACATCATATTTTTTTGATATTCCATCCCTAAAGGGGTGAAAAGGTGAGTGAGGAGGGGATGAAAGTACAGTTGGTTTTGAAATTAGAGTATTGGAAATCAGTATTTGGGCTCTTCTTCACAATGAAAGATAAATGTGTTCCAAGGTTTTTGAAAAATCAACCCCAAAAGGGTAAAATAGGGGTTGAAAGTCTGTATAGTTGTTTTGAAGTTAGGATCATAAAAATTGGTTTTGAGGGTCTTGGTTAAAAAAAAAATGTTTCGGTGTTTTGGAAATTCAACCCCTAAATGGGTGAATTGGGGATTGAATTGGGATTGGAAGTTTGTATAGGAATTCCGTTAGTTTTCAAGTTGGGATCATAAAAATTGGTATTTGAGGTCTTTGTAAGAGATAAAGAAATGCATGTTCCAGTGTTTTTATAAATGCAACCCTTTGGGGGTGTGAAAGTTTGTGTGAGGGTTCCGTTAGTTTTGAAGTAAGGGACATACAAATTTGTATTTGAGGTCTTTGTTACAAATAAAGAAATATGTGTTTCGGTATTTTTAGAAATTCTGTCTCCAAAGGGTTGATTGAATTTGTAATAGTCGTCATAAAAAATGCAAAATTCAACGCGGACGAAGTGGCTGGTACCAGATATTTATAGTATATAACAGTTAATAGCAAGTATTTTCAAAGTAATCCAAATTAAATAGGTATTTTGTCCGCAAAAAATAAAAACTTTCCAACAAAAATTAAACCGACGAAAAAAGAAACTGAAAAGCAAAAAATAAAATGAACCTTTCAAGTCTCAATAACCAAACTCCTAAACTAATATAAATAACTAATTTTGAGTCGGCGCCAAACAAAGAATCAACGAAGATCATTCTATTTATTTTTTGCTTTTCAGTTTCTTTTTTTGTCGTTTTGATTTTTTGTTTAAAAGTTTTTGTATCCACCCACCCCATTTTCCTTATAATTTTTCGACAAATATTTAGTGTATTAGGATTGTTATCCATCCGATTATCGTTTCAAAAACCCTAAATGGATTCGTCGTGAAAATGAGAATAAAGGGAATACGTGTCTGAAAGAATGATTTTTTTACAATTCGTGTTTTGAAATATCAAACCGCATAGGCGGAAAACATTGTCATATGATTTTTTTACTCATTATTCATGTCCATCAGATTGACTAAAGAAGGTCCAACGCACTCTAGATGCAAAAATAAAAATGATTCTGAAAAATCAAATTTTTCGTCTCAAAACTATGTGATCGTACTCAGAATCGTCTCTAGAATCCAAAAAAGTACAAATATACAGTGTGTTTCATTTGAAACTCCCAAGTTGTGGTCGTTGTAATGGGGGAGTATGAAATATCGAAATAAAAATCCAATTATTGAATCGAACACCCCTGCCAAGTTTGAATATCATACCCTAGGAACGCTTTAAACAGTGCCCTGTCAAGAGAATACGTTGACACTCTGAATATTCCCAGAAAATTAAACAGGAAATCAAGAATATGCCTCATCACAATAATTCAATATCTTCTAGAATACAAATCAAGGAAACAAAGAGAAAAAAAATTTGAATACTCCATACAATAATATATCCATTAGAAAATGTTTATATTATCAATTCCAAACCTTTGCGCTCATACTCTACAATGAATAGAGTTTTGTAAACTTTTTTGGGATTGGAATTTGTGCATTTTCAAGAAAGGTGAGTGCACCAATTAAGACCAATTAAGAGCTTCTTTCAAAAAAATTACTTATAGATACTAAAATATCAATTTTAATGAAAACCAAAAAAATATACAAGAAGAACCAAGGTTTGGGTTTCTTAATATCATGTACAATTTGGAAAATAATGGTAAAATATAGTAAAGAGAATATATTAGTCAAAATAGTCATAAATCACCAGTGATTGGCCAGCAAGAACTAGTACTTGACCACTTTACCCAGTGGTTGACCACTTGATAAAATCAAATAAAACAAGTTTCTAAGCAAAACTGTAGATTTACTGATATAAAAAACAAGTTTTGATTTTCAAACAGGATCTTATAAAAGATTGATAATTTTTTAACTCAAACCTTTTCCAAAAATACTAGTTTTTTAACGAGTTGAAACTTCTTCACACGGGACTACAATTTCCTTCAATTTTGTATAATTTTTATATTCCGTTACTTCAGTCTCAATATTGAATTTTTGTTTTTCATTTTCATTGTTATTTTCTTGCGTTTCAGTATTACTCTCTATTTTATCTTAGAACAGTTTATTATCATTAATAGTTTCATTTTCCAATTCTATATCAATGTGTTTTCCTTTATTGTATTCTTCTTGGTATTATCATGTAATTCTTCTGCTGACTCATCGCCGCCCCATTCCTTCATTTCTGTTTTTAAACGATTCCCGTTTTTTCTTAGAAATAAGTGAATCGAAATATAGAAACGTTGATTCGTTCTATTCGTCTTGATCTCCCAAAGTTCGCGAAGCATCATGCATACACTTTTTGAAATCCACTGCCTCGACTTCAAAATACATTTTCCCTCCTTTTTTTTTGTTCCTAATGAAAGTGGAAAAGTAGTTATTCAATCAATATCAATCAGAAAAAAAATTCTATTTACTTTTCAAATTATTCATTAAAGTAGCATGCGGTACCCCATACCTCATTCAGCCTCTTCGATTGTCTAATATTGCTGCTTACAGCCTGTTGCAATCGTACCTTCGTATATTCGAAAAATCTCCTGTTGGTTTCATTAATTTTTTCTGGGAAATACAGTGCTTTACTAAACCTGTATTTGAAAATAAAAGAACCTTATATAAAGTAAAATATATGTACCAGTTGTTGACCATGTCAAAAAACCAATAGTTAACCTCTACAAAACTATGGTCAATTATTAGATCCGTTTTAAAATAACCATATTTTTTTAACAAAAATTAATATTTTACTCATACGCAAAGCTATGAAACAGACAAAGACGTACAACCAGTAATTCCTTTGAAACACCAGTAGTTGACCAAAGTGGTCAATTACTGGAGCATCAACAAATATTTTGTTCTAGTAGTTGACCACATCAATTAAAATAGTAAAAACACACATTCCAATAATGAATACAATGAAAATACTTAACTATATTCATATAGCAACTGGTACATCAAATATGTTTTTAATAAAACTATTGTCAAGAACGGATGATTTAAAATCACTAAAAATTGTCTTCTTACCATTGCCACATCACCTGTTTTCTACCAGTGAAAGACGAAAAATGTGTAAACATGACAGTGGCCAACTTACCGCGAAATTTATTTGGGTTAATTGTGACATCTACTGGACCAAAGTCCCATTCAATTTTCAAAAACATAGGCAACCAACAAAACAATATAGTATCCTTATTTCTGTGCATTAAGGGAAAAATGGTCAATTACCGGGTGCTGGTCAACTACCGGTGCCTCAACCCTATTCTAGAGAATCTATTTATTTATGTTGACAGGAGACCATGAATTTTTATTTTCCAAAATAAACTTTTTGGACTTCAAGGAAAAAATATTCAGACCATCTGATACCAAAAGTTCAATGAATTCATGGGAACGAATTCCAATCGTCAAAGGGGTCTGTCTGGCTTCTTAAACTTTCACGACCAGCATCGCTCACAATTTTTTTAAAACTCAAGATCAAAATTTGTCGGCCTGAATACATAACATATTTGTGTCGTAACTTTTTGATGACCTTACTGTGAAATAAAATGTGTAAACACCATATGTGATATAGACAGACAAAGTATCCAAAATGTCACGGTGACTATAAACAAATATTCATTTGGGCATTATGATTATGATGGTGATGATTACATCACTTTTCTCCTTCACTACTAGCTCTGGCCCGCAGATTCACCAGGCGGACTTTTGAAATTTATTTGAAAAAATAATTAATCAAAAACCTTTTTTAAGGCAAGCTTTCATTCAAATGAGCTGAAATCTAAAAATTAATTGCTTTGGGTTATTCCGTGAGTTATAGATTGAAGAGCTTGTCGCGCAAAGTTTTCAGTTCGAATTCAAAAGCGACATCTTGAATTTATGAATTTTGACAAAAAATTCACAATCTCCGACTCCGGAAACCCCCACATACCAATTTTGAATAGAATCGGACCATAATAACAGATATCGCCGGCCATCTTGGAGCCGTCATCTTGAATTTATAAATTTTGACAACAAAAATAATATCCGACCCCGAAAACCCCCACATATCAATTCTGAATCGAATTGGGCCATAAACACAAATCTGGTCCGCCATCTTGGAGCCGACGTTTTGTTTTTTTCTCTAAACAAATACATTGTCACCGGAATTTTGAACACCTGTCAAATTTCGAACTAATCGAACGACGGAAGTGGGTCAAAAATAACTTGTAAGATTTGATTACAAACCCCAGACATACATTGGAACAAGTGAAACTAATTAAAAGCTTTTAAAATTGAATAAAATTGATTGAACGTTCCGTTTATAATTCCGCTTGCATTATCAGAACAAATCATCAAAACACTTTCGAAGCGGAGGTTAAATCTAACTCTGCACTATTATCTAGACTAATTGTATATCATACCAGTGTGCCCTACACGATATCCCTTTAGGGAATGAATCAATAGTGAATGAAGCATGAACAAATTTCTTGGAGTCTACATTAATAAGCAATTAAAGTGTCGGCAACATCTCAAACAATCACGAAAGAAAAGGGAAACATTCTCTGTTGAATATTAAATGGAAAGATTTTTCTGGAAATTGAAAAATCCATGATACAATGAAGTTCTTTTTTGTGAAAATTGTATACCTGTTAATTTTATGCTTGCATTTTGACATGTTGGTAGGACAACAACCTAATTTTTTTCTGAAATCACCCTACCCGTAAGCACCATAAGACGAAAATAATAGTCAGTGGCTCATTCTTAGCTTTCGGGTGCCCAAGAGAGGTAATTCCAGTGGCAGAAACAATAGTCCAATGCACCAATAACTCAATAAACAATCCCGCAAGCACGACTATGCAGTGACTGACGTCACTGACTATTGATAACGTCTCATGGTTTTTATAGCTGTAATATTAATATGTGGAAATCTCCCTGGCTTGACAGCTGTAATAAAAACAGCAGCGTGAAATATTTTTGATAGATATTCATTTCTAACTCACAATACATTATTGAATTTTTGGAATGATATTTCTGTCTCCTTTTCAAAAATATACCACATGTTACCCCTATGTTATATCGTTTTTAGTTATTAAACGTCGAATAACTTAGTTGTTACTGTAAATACCTATCCTATGAAAGTTAACTTTTTTAAAGTAAGCTATGAAAATGACAACTATGTTATGTTTGTTTAGTTACATTTATTTAATGGAGTGATCAAAATGGTTTCTAGTGAGGAAGAAAAAGTTCAAATATATACTTGTTATATACAAAACAACAAAAATAAACGTGCAGCAAAAAGTGCATATAGGGTGTTGTATCCAAATCGTCCAACACTGTCAGAAATATTTACCAAAATGTGAATCATACTTTCAGTTTCAGTAGAAAAAAGGGTGTAGTTGAAGAAAACCAGGAAGAACAGCTAGATATACTGCTTCATTTCGAAGGTAAGCCTATCCATATTAATTCGCGATTAGACTTTTTTGAAACATTGTATTATTTTTTATAAAATACTGAATGTAGTTTAAAAATTGTAGCCGAACAATTAGGAAAAAGTTTTTTCAAAATCCAACGTACTTTGTACGTACGGGTAAAATTTTGCAAATGAATTTTGATCCACTTCTAGTCGTATGATTAACTTTGGCAGGTGTTCATAATTCCGGTGACAATCTATTATGAAATTTTTGTAACAGAAGAAACCAAATGGCAGACGAGTTTCTTGATTTCTCTAATTGTTTAACCTAGGTTATTCTATGAATAATAAGTTTATAAGATTTACGCGAATACAAAATAGGTATTCTTGCGCCTTGATATTTAGGGTTTTTAGGGGAATGGGTTTTGTGATTTATAGTACGGGTTTTTGGGGTCGCAGAGTATGATTCTATTGTCAAAATCAAAAACATTCAGGATGGCAGGCAGCTCTAATAAACTTCTTCAAATAGGCAAATATGTTGAAAAGGGAAACATTCTCAATTGAATATTGATAGAAAGATTTTTCTGTGAATTGAAAAATCCACGATTAAAATGAAGTTATTTTTTGTGAATGTCTAACAGAAAACGACTACTTCCCCGGCAAATATGTGTTGCATTAAAAATTACTCTCTGTATATTTTTGTATCAGGAATAATATATAATTAAAAAAATTCAATAATAGACACGGTATCCCATTTAATATTTCAATCTCTTGAAATCTGAACGGTACTGAATTTTTTATAGCATTTTATCAAAATTCAGTCAACCACAGGACTTTTACATATAACTTTTTCTTTTCTTTAGGAATAATAACGATGATAGGGGGTGAATTACCCGGTACATGTACATCGACAACATATCTTTCAAATGTCTTAGAAATTCTTTTACTACCTCTTTTTTCCTCAATGGGGAGTGAGGAGCCAATGATTTTTTCACTAAATGTCTATGCTTCATGGAATAAAAGTATTACTTCGACACCATTTTGATCTTCTCCACACTGTATTTATGGGTGAAATCTGGAATAATTTCACGATAAATGTTGCATATGTCCTTAAACAGATCTTCTTGTTCAGGATTCAGGACAGAGTGTTCACCAAATACCATTTTGATGATAAACTTGAATAAGTTCAGATTTTGTACACAATGAACAAAGATTGCAATTCATTTTATAATTAAATATTTGAATTAATTCTGCCTTTTACGATACCCAAATGACAACAAGGCAATTACAAGGAACTTGTCTCTTCACAGCCAACTTTGATTGTGTTACTATAAAGAGTAAAACTATCATTTCTTTTGTATGGTTATTTATTAATTATTTTGAGTCTTTTCCCTTGATTCTGATAGAATAAAAGTATTGGACATATAATGAATGATATTTATTTTAGATTATTATACAGTGTGACCCATTCAAAATTGAACCACCCCTGTAGAATACGCATTTTTCAATCAATCTGAATTTTTTTTTTTCAATATTAAGCATCGAAAACTGTATCTTGACACAAATTTTCATAACTTCAGTTTTATTTCCTAGGCACACTATGGCTTTTTTCTTTGGCAAAAACGGCAAAAGTTTATTAGGCAATTTTTGTTTTCAAGTTTGACTACACCACTGGATTTGTAGTCGTTATAAATAAAAACCATCAGAATTTGATGAAAAAATATTGGTTAACAACGAAGTTACAACAACTTCAATTTTGGAATCAAAGTATTTGATTATAATTTTTATTTAGATTATCGACATATTTAAAATCTGGCAACCCCGTCGATACAAAGTCAATAGCTCGTTCCGTTCTACAGTTATAAGAATGGTAATGTGAGCGATTTGTGATGGAAGCGATTTTGTAATAAAAATCTGACTAGGCCACTGGATTTGTAAATTATATTCCCTCAAAATCATTTATTCAAGTGTAGGTTATAAGTGTATTCGAAAAGAACAGAAAATTTGAAATTCATTTTCAAGTTATACAGTAGTACATTCTTCCATAGCAGATAAAAACGAAATGAACGGAAACAAGTTTTCAAGTATTTATTCAACAATAAAACGTCATTAAGCAAAAACTAAAACTAAAATAAACATTACTGTAAAATTAAATATTTGAATTTTTGTGGCTTCTACCAAACCTCTATTTAGTTCGACACATTTATCGTATCTCTTCCGAATATTTTTTACACTATTTCTTATTTGTTGAGGTGTAATTCCGGCACAAATCCAGTGGCCTAGTCAGATTTCTATTTCAAAAAGTGTTTAACAAAAAATTAAACCGACGAAATACGGAACTGTAAAGTAAAAAATAAAATGAACCTTCTTAGTCCCAATAACTAGGCTCCTAAACTAATGTGAGTAACTAATTTTGAGTCGGCGCCAAACAAACAAGCAAATGAATTAGATAAAGCATAAAATGATGGCATCGAGTTGCGCGGTGACATTCTGATAATTTTTTTGAAGTAATTTAATGATCTTCGTTGATTGTTCGTTTGGCGCCGACTCAAAATTAGTTACTTACATTAGTTTAGGAGCTTATTGAGACTAAGAAAGTTTATTTTATTCTTTACTTTTCAGTTCCGTATTTCGTCGGTTTAATTTTTGTTAAAGTTTTTATTTTTTTTTCAATTTTTTGTGGCTCAAATCTACTAATTACTACCTACTTGTTTTTTGATTACTTCCAAAATACTTACTCACCCACCTTACTTCAACTATTACCAGTTAAATAATATTGTTTTGTAAAATTGTTTTTAACCGCTTTCTTAGTTGTTTGACCAACCCTCAGAAGTTAATGAAAACTTGTACGAGTTAAGATCGCGGGGACCTTACCTTTTATAGTGGGATCCGAAACCACTCTTGGGACCTTGAAAAATTTTTCACCAGCTGCGGGAATCGAACCCGCGCCAGGTGGAAACAGTTAACACAACACCGACGCTGGTGCCACTGAGCCACAGGCCCCGTATATGATTATCTACTTTTACTATTTGTTGTTATATTAATTATACTTTGTATATCATTCCATTCTCTCATAGAATATAATGGTTGTGACGGATGTAGGAGAACAAAAATAATGACATTAGCGATCTGTCATTGTCAACTACATATGTGTGCCAATGTTCACCAGTGAAAAATCAATTATTCCCTATTGTTCTACCCATAAGGGTGGGTAATTCCTTTCTGAATCCAAATATGATCAACTATGAGGTATACCCTATCTAATAAAAAAAGAATCATCCAAATCGAAGAACCCAGTACAAAGTTATGCCTGATAGAATCGGTTAACAGACCAGAATTCAGAGGGTGAGTGATAAATATCCTTCATTTTGCTACCCTTAGGGGTGGATTTCATCTTTTGGATTCAAATGGGACCAATTCCGAAGTACACCCCATCCACTGAAAAATTTATTATCGGAATCGGACGTCTCAGTAAAAAGTTATGCGTGATACATAAAAAAAAATATAGACGTCGACTAGAGAAGCTCCCCCTTTTTGGTTTCGTCGGTTGAAAATCGCTTCAACCTCAAATCGCTTACATAACCATACTTTCAGGAGTTATAACTGTAGAACGGAATGAGCTATTGACTTCGGATTTTCACTGTACAAATTCACCAGTGTTCTACTTTGTATCGGCAGTGTTGCCAGATTTTTAATATGTCTATAATCTAAATAAAAATTATAATCAAATACTTCGTTTCCAAAATTAAAGTTGTTGTAACTTCGTTGTTAACTAATATTTTTTTATGAAATTTAGATGGTTTTTATTTATAGCGACTACAAACTCAGTGGTGTAGTCAAATTTGAAAAAAAAAATGCCCAATAAACTTTTGCCGTTTTTGACAAAGACAAAAAATCAAGAGTTGGAAAAAAAAATTAAAATTTGATAGAATACAGTTTTTGATGCTTAATATTGAAAAAAAATTTTTTTTGAGATCTATTGAAAAATGCATATTCTACAGGGGTGGTTCCATTTTAAATGGGTCACACTGTATAAACCTTGTTTAGGTGAAAAAGTGAAAAAAATGCAATTAAAACTCTCATTATTTATCCAAAATGTGCCCACTAATCTTTCAATTTGATTATATAAATCTCATTTTACTAAAGCATAGTGAATTTATTAAAGAAAACAACTGCTTTCCCGGCTAAAGCCACGCTGAGCTACATCTGATAAATATTATGAAAGGAAATTTGCATTTCCATTCAGAGTGTTATTTGATTTTCTATACCAGTCTTAATTAAAAATATAATAGAAAAATGTTTGTAAAAATTACGGGGTAATGAAAAAGGCCTTATTTTGCGCTTTCCTTTTTTTTTTTCGGTACTGCTCAATAAATCTGTACCCCGGAGGTAATGACACCAAGTACATGGTTTTGGATATGAACATAGTGTCCTTCACCTCCGGGACACAGAAATATTTTTATTATTGATATGAATTAGCTACTTCTCATTGTACAGGAATTCCATAAATCTTTTTCGCGCTTTCTACATTTTTACATACACTTGATCTTGAACACAAAAAAAACCGCATGCATAAAAGCAACTAGTTATTCAATGACACATAATCAGATAGGTTATTTAAATATTTTTCCTTTCTAATGAACGTTCTAATACCACATATTATTCCTACAGACATTGAAAAAATCGATACAATTAAAATTATTAACAAACAGCGATTTACGAGTATCTATTGAAAAGTAGCACAGATGAGATATCAATTTGCCGTTGCCAATTTAACGAACGAGACATTACGACACAAGGCTGTTATTTTGAAAGAGATATTTCGAATGAGGGTTCGGAGTATTCTTATCGAATTCCAATTCTATTTCAAAATATATTTCGATTACATTTGTATACAAAGTAATGTGATGACCGTATATATGAATCCGTAAAAAAGGAGATTCAACATAGCGTGCGACTCCAATAAACTCAATATCTAGACGCGAGAAACACTCCATGACTGACTTGGAATATTAATTTGTACGTTTTCACATTATAGTGTCTCGAAATAGGTGTCAGGTTGTATGAATGATGACATCATATTACTTATTCTTTAGGAAATATACCTGGATCTGAGAAATGATTTTTTCTGATTTTCTGAAGCAGGGGGTCGTGTTTAACACCACTTAATAAACCTATAATAATAATAAATGTATTTTTCACCATAGAGTATACAATTTTAAAATACCCATTCTCAGTTGGATGATGTTAGGGTTTATCATCCACCCCTGATAAAACATAATAGGATTTGCGCTTTGATCGAAAATGCCGACGATAGAGAAATTTATTATTTTACTTAAATAATAATAATGATAATAATGTATGTTTATTCATCATAATAATAATTCATAATATATACTTATACAAGTGTGCTTCTGAATAAACAGGTGGGTCACAGAAGTAGAATTAACTAGGTACTTGTGTATGTGATTTCCATAGTAAAATTATTACATTAAAACTTCAAATATAACTTTGTCTATTTTTGTTTGAATATAAAATTTCAGTAAACTATCTGGACAAGGGATTTAGAAGATATTTTCACTAATAAATTTTTTTGGGTGATAGTAAGAAACGGTTAATAATAATTATATTTTTTCGTTGTGGCTTGGAGTTGGTTGGGAGAAGGTCAAAATAACTTGAACCACTATAGTTTTATTGCCAACGTTTCGACTTTTATAAAGTCATCCTCAGGGCATTACAAAGGGGATTGTGATTATTAATCAAAATGAATAATACGGTAACAACAGTGGACTGTGAGATAAATGGTAAAAAGTGCAAATAAGTTAGTAAATTGTAAATAACTCCAAATTAACGTGGATAGAATTGTAAAATAAAAAAATATAAAATCAATATAACAACAGAAAAAAATGTAGACAACAATAGGATACTCACAAGAAAAGTAGGTTCCTTGTCGTAATAAAATCATTTACATTTACATTTATATACCGGGTGTTTCTCTGAGGTGGCTCACCCCTATAACTTTCTAATTATTGAAGATAGAAACACTAAATTTGTAGGTCCTGTATTATAGTTTAATTTGCATTTTTTGACATATTCACTTGCTTTGCCGTACTTCCGGTTTGACCGGTAAGACCCCAACTTTCGATTTTTAAATGGGACATCCTATATATTTTTACTTATTTCGATCGAAAATTACATTCTTGATCCGACAACACCTCTCTTGTCAATATTTGACAAATAAAGTCATTTTTATTCCAATTTTTATTTTTCGATCTAGAATGCCATGGATCGTATAAATCGCTTCATTCTTGATCAAGTAACATGGGAAAAATACGACTTTGAGGCTTATGACTTCACAGTCGTTTTAAGAATTATTTAAAAGTCGCAAATATGAATTTTTTCAGTTAACTTGATTTTTTCAAATGGAAAGGGGTGGCTCGTCGGCTTTTTGTGAAAGATCATTTTCTTACGAATAATTTGATACCATACACTTTATTTTCTGAGTAATTGCAAGAAGCGATCATACCTAATATCAAATAATACGTATTCGGTATACTTATGCACTAAGTCCTGTTATTCTAGTTATCCGTGACAAACAATTGAAGCTGTTGCTAGGACTACCTAAACAAATAGGCTAATGAATATGCTGTAACTTTTTAAAATGTATTTGTTGGCTAGTTTATAATTTGATATGGAAAATTATACTAGAAACGAGAAAATTGACATATTGCAAATTTACGGAGAAGCAAAAAATAATGCAACTGATGCAGCTCGAATTTATGCTCAGAGATTCCCTAATCGTCGCCATCCCACTCGGCATTACTTTCCAAAACTGGAAAGGAAAATGCGAAATGAACCAGAAGAAAATGCCAATAATTTTATCGTCAGCAAAGAAAAAGAAGTAGACGTGTTGGCCTATGTTGAAGTGAATTGTACGGCGTCAAATCGCCAAATTGTTTCTGACTGTGATATAAGTTTGGAGAATTCTTCACAAATATAATTATCGATCATTCAAGTACCAACTACACCAACATCTTTACGATAACGACCACAACCGATGATTAACTTATTGCAACTGGTTTTTGACTAAATACAGAAAAGATGTTTGTTTTCCATTTAAAATTATTTATTCAGATGAAACTCGATTCACCAACTTGAGTCTGTCCTATCGGAATAATAAAAGGTACTGGTCTCAAACAAATTTACATCTGATGCAAGAAGGAAATTTCCAAGAGCGATTTGGTTTCAATTGCTGGATGGGTATTATCGGAGGAAAACTTTTGGGGCCAATAATTTTCGACGGACAACTTACTGCGAAAAGATATCTACAGTTCCTTAGAGATCAAATTAATGATTTCATTGAAGATTTGTACTGGCTTACCAAGTTAATATCTATTTTCAACAAGATGGAGCGCCACCTAAAAATTCACAAGTCGTAAGAGAACATCTGAATGACACTTTCCCACAAAAGGGGATTGGCACTTATGGACCTATTCAGTGGCCTGCCAGGTACATTCTTAAGTTGTCATATTTTTTCATGATGTATTATTTCTTTTTAACCGACGAAACCAAAAAGGAGGAGGTTCTCTATTCGACCCGTATATTTTTTTTCCATCGTATTTTTTTATGTATGATTGTTGACGACTGGACTACGGGGTGTTGTGATTTAACCCACCACACCTGTAATACCAGACGTTATTCGTTAGGTTGGAAAAACAGTATTAAAAGCATCGACTATCTGAATATAGTCGAACCGGATATGATATATGGAGCGGTCTACAAATATCAATATCCTTTCTTTCAATACCGGAACATGGGCTGTTTATTCAGGAAATACTACCGTTCAGAAAGATTCGAACCAATCAATGATTTAATAAAATAATAATGCACTCATAAAAGTTAAGAATGTATATCTATATATATTTGATAAAACTTCACACAATTCTCTCAATCGTCTATGGACGAATGATAGGCAACAATATTCATACAATGAAAACTAATGTAGCGTATTGGCAGATAATTCTGCAGTGGGTTTCACAATAGAAATAATTTTACTAAAAGAAATCTTGCAATCAAGTGCTGCAAACGACTAACAATAATTTTTTTTTTGAAAACTTGGTGATCTTGAAAACTATGGACATACTTTATAGACACATACACATTTTAATGGGTTGGGTTTTGCCATAAACATAAATACAGAAAAACAAACATGAGACTCACCCTGTTTAACACTTATTCACTGGAGGTAGTTTTAACCGTCAATTTGATTTGAAATTATTATTATTAGTTCGTTTTCTCCCGCGTCAATCGGTTATTCTAATTAATTCGTCCGGTATAGTACTATTCGCTTAATACGGCTACAGTTTTTGCTAAGCGATCGTGAAACATTGAAGTTGCTGAACCCCGTTGTATTATCTCTGTTTTGGAATCTTTGACAATTGGTGGAAACTATACTGTTCACTCGTGTTTTTTTACTAGGAGCTTCAATACTTGATTTGAATTTGCTGAGTTTCTATGTTTTCTGAAGTTAACTACACTTATTGGGAAACTCTAATTATTATTGTAAGATACTGTAATTCGACTGACTTTTATACCGCACTTTTGAGAATGACATGTTCTCCGAAATATTTTCGTATAATATAAGTGATTACTGAATGAGATACTGCTTTGAACTAACTTGCATTCTAACCTTACTTTGAGGTTACATGCTCTTTGTTCACTGTCGAACACCGAATCGAACTCTTTATGCTCTCGTTGTCTTTTATAATATCTTCGATCGGAAGCTGGGGCGGGACTTAGTGTGTTTTATGAGTATTTTAACGAGGTGACATCGTAAAACTGATAGGGGCCTTGTTTGTCTAACCCGTTCTCGCTTATCTTATGTTATAATTGGATAATATTTTACTGCCTGACAGGTATTTACGGTGGCTGGCTGATAATCTGTAAAATAATGACCAACAAGTGTGTTTATGAATTTCAGAGGTGTCTCGATTCCCTGTGATTTATGAGTTAGATACGGCTCTTAATGATGCGGGCTGGTGTGCCTGTCGTTTATCGGGATATTTTAATGGCCCTGTTTGGGTTATCGACTTTGGACGGGTGTTTTGGTAATTATTTAAACTGACTTCCTTATCTCGCTGTGACTGTAACGGGTAGCAATCAATAAACTTTGTTTTGCTCTCCTAGATGAGTCATTTAAGCATTCGGTATACAATGGTTACGTCTTGGTAATTATCTTTAAATGCATTTCTGTAATTACAGGGCATAACATGATCACGCATAACTTTTTACTGAGGCGTCCGATTCCGATAATTCTTTTTTCAGTGGATAGGGTGTACTTCGAATTTGGTCCCGTTTGAATTTGAAAGATGAAATCCACCCCTAAGGGTAACGAAATGAAGGATATTGATCACTCACCCTCTGAATTCTGGTCCGTTAACCGATTCTATCAGGCATAACTTTGTACTGGGTTCTTCGATTTGGATGATTCTTTTTTTAATAGATAGGGTATACCTTATATTTGGATTTCGGAAGGAATTGGCCACCCTTACGGGTAGAAAAATAGGGGATAATTGATTTTTCACTAGTGAACATTGGCACACACTTACGTAGTTGACCATGACAGATCGCTACTGACATTATTCTTGTTCCACATCCGTCAAAATCAGTATATTTTATGAGAGGATGGAATGATATACAAAGTAATGAAATAAACTAACCAGAACAACGGAAATAATTTATATTACAACAAATAGTAGAAGTAGATAATCATATTATTTAACTGGTAATAGTTGAAGTAAGGTGGGTAAGTAGGTATTTTAGAAGTAATAAAAAAACAAGTAGGTAGTATTTGGTAGATTTTAGCCACAAAAAATTGAAAAATAAAAACTTTTTAACAAAAATTAAACCGACGAAATACGGAACTGAAAAGTGAAAAATAAAAACTTCTTAACAAAAAATTAAACCGACGAAAAAATCAACTGAAAAGCAAAAATAAAATAAACCTTCTTAGTCTAAATGATAATTGAGCTCCTAAACTAATGTAAGTAACTGATTTTGAGTCGGCGCCAAACAAACTAGCAATTGAATTAGGTGAAGCGTAAAATGATGGCAGCGAGATGCACGGCTGCGTTTTGATGACTTCTTTCATAGATAATGATCTTCGATAATTGTTTGTTTGGCGCCGACTCAAAATCAGTTAAATTAGTTTAGGAGCTCAGTTATCATTTAGGCTAAGAAGGTTTATTTTATTTTTTGCTTTTCAGTTGATTTTTTCCTCGGTTTAATTTTTTGTTAAAAAGTTTTTTTCATATTTTAGATCACCAGATCTTACCCCGCTAGATTTTTTTCTCTGGGGACCACTTAAAAATCAGGTGTATAACACAGCATCAGCTACTCGTGAAGAACTGGAGTATAAAGTAAGGGTGGCATTCCAGAACATCACGGTGGAACAGCTATTCAATGTGGAAAAGCAACAATTGAAAAAGTTGAACTTTGCAGTGATCAAGGAGGAGGTCATTTTGAAAATAAAGAACCTTAATGGAATAATTTGCGACTTATTTTTCCCATGTTAATTGATCAAGAATGAAGCGATTTACACGATCCATGGCATTCTAGATCGAAAAATAAAAAATTGAATAAAAATGACTTTATTTGTCAAATATTGACAAGTGAGGCGTTGTTGGATTTAGAATGTCATTTTCGATCGAAATTAGTAAAAACATATAGGATGTCCCATTTTAAAATCGAAAGTTGGGGTCATTTCCGGTCAAACCGGAAGTACGGCAAAGCAAGTAAATATGTCGAAAAATGTAAATTGAGCTTTAATACACAACCCCTGAATTTAGTTTTTCTATCTTTAATAATAAAAAAGTTATAGGGATGAGCCACCTTGGAGAATATATATATATATATATATATATATATATATATATATATATATATATATATATATGGATAGATTTTATAACAGTCTTGATTTATCAAAAATGTTATTGCAACGAAAGACGTAAAGTAGGCTTATTACATTCTAACAGAGAAAGTAATCCGAAAGAAATAACCCTGGCTAAACTGAAACCTGGGCAGCACATATGGAAAAGAAATGGCAATGTGTATGTTTCCAAGTGGAGTGATAAACGTGATGTTCTGTCTATCACGACAGCCCATTAACCTAAATTGATTGGAACGACAAACAGGTTTGGTAAAAAACCAAAGCCAGTAGAAATCAGTCGTTGACAGGGCTGATCAAATGATTTAGTTATGAATCAGATGGCACGAAAAAGTCATATTTCACTTACTGGATATAGCCGTGTGGAACTCGCAGTATTTATATAATTAGTGCAATCTAGAAACAAAACCTTCAAGGAGTTCAGGAATGAGTTAATCAAATCATTTCTCGGTGTTTCTTCTGATCATAAAGATAGCAGAGAATGTGTCAAAACTTTACCAAAAGGAACTAAGTCCATACCGTCTAAAAATTCTAGGAAAAATACTGTCCTTGAGGCCATACCTATACCAGAAGCCTCTAAAAAACGAGGAAAATATTATAAGAGCTGTAAGCAGTGTTATATGATGAAAAAAATGAAAAGAAACTGCTTGGCAGTGCCGGTATTGCATAGGCAAGCCACCCCTTTGTGTACGGAAATGTTTCCAGAATTAGCATGAATAAAGTGTTATTTATTTTGTTTGTTTGAAGGTTGTAGACGATATGGTAACTTGATTACTCTCGTTTCAGATGTCCATCACCTTAATCTATTTGAAAAGGTTTTCACGACGTTTCGAATGCTTGTTTCTGCAGTCGTCTTCAAGTGGATACTGTATTCAGTATTTCATGTTGGTTGTGGTGTCCGAAATATGAATTAGTAAGATATTTGGTTTCAGGAGCTCCTTAAAAAATTCTGTCAAATTGTTCTCTTGTTAGAATTTTCTATTTTTTATTTTTTGGATGGTATCCGATACTCTTCCGTTTCCAAAATGCTGATTGTTTACATCCACGATTTTTCTTGATTTTCAATCCAGCTCTTATTATAGAAAATTTAGACCACATCGTTGATGACTTCCATAACTTCGATTTTTCTTCGAAATAAACTAAAAGTACGCTTCGACGAGAGACGACAATTATTCTTCATATTATTCATGATCAGCATTGCAGGATATCCTCGATAGTCTAAAAAACCAACGCCCACAATTTAAATTAACGTTCACCTACATAACCAGGCATGTGCAGCTCTGCTGAAGGTTACGAGTCCCGGTATACGTAGTATATCTGCCTAACGAAAGTGTTTTTTTTTTTCATAATTCCACCAAGTCGTAGACAGAGTTGCATAAATGTATACTCGAGTTTTTGTTTCCAATCCAGGAACACTCAGTATCGTGAGTTGAGATGAAATGTCTTTCGTCAACCAATACACAAATCTGATAATCTGTTAACTACTCTTTGGAATACAATGAAAAATGTCATCAGAACACATTTTTGTTGACAAATGCACTCATTCCATGAAAATACAATTTTTTTATAAATTAATTGCTTGCTTACATTGCAGATGACCTTTCATTATTTCTTCAGTGCCACAATTGAACGCATTGCGGGTCTTGGTATTATTTTTGATAGATATTGTGCAATGAATTCAAGTGATTGTAGATTCGGAAACTCTTCTAGAGAAGACATTGACGATTCACTTAGATCAGCTATACCAGTGAACACAGTTAATACAAGGAAATCAATATGGCGTCAGTTCACCTCGTTCTATGATACCATGAAATATGGACTACAGCGGGATACTCCAACTTTCGAAATAGAAAGAATTTTGAAAGACTGGGTTGTGAACCTGCGGAAATGTGAAAGTGAAGATTATCAAGACAATTTGGAACACAACCGCTAAGGTGGTGCAAGAAAATACTTTTCTTGAGAATTCGAATAAATCCTTTTTCTGATATTGAGTTTGAAACTACTAGAAATGCGAAAAGAAAGCAACTTCAAAATCTTCCAGAGAAACGAAAAGTCAGTGCAGCTGCTTTATACAGTGCGTTCATAAAGTAACGCATAAATTCTTTTTACACGCTTTATATTAGCTTCACTTGTATGTTTGTTGTTTGTTTGTTTGTTTGTTTGTTTGTTTGTTTGTTTGTAACCGACTCCTTTAAGCGCGATTTTGACCCACTTCCAAACGTCCGAATGATTTGAAATTTGGCAGGTGTACATAATTCCGGTGACAATGCATTGAAAAAAATTGTGTGGAGAAAAAACAAAATGGCGGCTCCAATATGGCGTACGAGTTTTGTGATTATATTCCGATTTGCTTCAAAATTGGTATCCGAATGTTTTTTGTGTTCGGAGATTATGATTCTTCTGTCAAAATTGGAAAATTCAAGATGGCGGCTCCAAAATGGTGGACGAATTTTGGGATTATAGTCCGATTCTATTCAAAATTGGTATGTGGAGGTTTTTGAGGTCAATTATCATGATTCTCTTGAGAAAATTTGAAAATTCAAGATGGCGGCTCTAAAATGGCGGCCAAGTTTTGCGATTATGGTCCGATTCGCTTCAAAATTTATATCTGGGGGATTTCGTGGTCGAAGATTATGATTCTTCTGTAAAATTGGAAAATTCAAGATGGCGGCTTAAAATGGCGGCCGAGTTTTGTGATTATGGTCTGATTCCATTCAAAATTGGTATGGGGGGTTTTTGGGGTCGAATATTATGATTCACTTGTAAAAATTGGAAAATTCAAGATGGCGGCCGAGTTTTGTGATTATGGTCTGATTCTATTCAAAATTGGTATGTGAAGGTTTTTGGGGTAGAATATCATGATTCTTTTGTAAAAATTGAAAAATTCAAGGTGGCGGCCGTTTTTTTTTATTATGGTCTGATTCCATTCAAAATTGATATGTGGGGGTTTTTGGAGTCGAATATTATGATTCTTTTGTGGAAATTGAAAAATTCAAGATGGCGGCTTTGAAATGGCGGCCGAGTTTTGTGATTATGGTCTGATTCAATTCAAAATTGGTATGAGAGGGTTTTTGGGGTCGGAGATTATGATTATCTAATTTGATAGGATTATTCCATTTTTCAATTTGCAAAAAATTTATGAAAATAATAGTTAAAAAAAAATAAAAAAACACGCTTTTATAAATAAACCACACTGAAAAGTAGGAAATAAATAATAGTTTAAGAAAACTAAAAAACACGCTTCAATAGAAAACCAGACTGAAAAAAAAAAATAAAAATGTATTTTCTTTAAAAAAAAGCGTGGGGTGCATGGTATCAATAATTATATAGTACATTACACACCGAGGCGATACCATGCACCCCACGCTTTTTTTTAAATAAAATACATTTTTTTCTTATTTCCAATACTTACGTCAGGTAAAAGTCAAAAAAATGAGATCCCCCAGTATCTTCACGAAATTTTCACAGCCGCTTCAGAAGACGATAAAAACAGTATATCAATCGAAAATTTAGCGCGGAAAAAATAATTTCAGGAGATATGGGCCCCCGAAGGTCCATAAAGAGAGGTTATGGAATATCACTTTTGGAAACTGCAAGTTGATTTAAAGAATAGCTTCTCACACTAAAATATTAACTGTACACTCATTTAACGTTTAAGTTACATTGAAATCACTTAATGTTCGATAAAGTCGTGAAAACACTCCGATTACTTTTCATTTAATTTTTCACATGAAATGTCTAAAATCAAATATTGGTGGTTGTATTGTGCTTTGATCTTGGCGTTTTATGGACATGCCACGTTGCCAACTATTCAAGTGAATTGGGCCAAACTGGATTTTCGCAAAATATTCACGAAATTTTCACGAAATAATCACAAAATTATCACAGATGCTTCAAAACTCGATAAAAACACTTGAGCAATCGAAATTCAAGCGCGAAAAATATAATTTGGAAATGATGCCCTTTTAAAGTTAAAAAAAAGTATGGTTTCACTTCTTCAATATTAGAATATGTATATGGGTTCCAACTTGTCCTTCTGTTCGTTAGCAGCATATTTGCGTATTCATTCGCCAAAAATTTTGTTCGCAAAATATTCTTGATGTAGACAATGAAATGTACATTACATTTTTTCATAACCGATTAGTTTTTGAAATTAGCTGGGAGGTTATACGATCCCCGAAAACAGGCCGACGATTTCATCCATATGGCAAATGAAGATGAACAGAGTGAATTGGAAGAAGATTATTGAATTCATTTACTTCGAAAGAAATGCCTTTTTCAGGGCCACCAATATTTTTCTAAAGAATTCATAATTGGCTTGCATTCAACTTGGATAGCAATGTTAGCCAAGTTAGGTTAGGTTCCTTCTTTTTAAGTAACTAACTGGTTGGAGCGAGGCGTGGCTTTGTGAGGTTGATTAGCATGCTTTCAAATTGGTTAACAAGGTTAGTCAAGTAAGGTTAGGTTGTTTTCCTTCTTTCTAACGTATTTTTGGTGTTATATAATACTAGGAGCGAAGCGTCGACTTGTAAGGTTGATCAGCTTGCATCCAACTTGGGTAACAATATTTTTTGTACTTGAACAAAAACAAAAAATCCAAGGAATGTTGTTAAAAAAAATTGTTTTTTTTCTTAATCATCATATTATCGTTTTTTTAATAATACAAAATATAAATTGATTTGCAAAAAAAAAATCCCGCCATTTGCTGATAAATTTTTTATAAACAAATTGATTATTTCAATATTTTTGAAAAAGTTTTTCACAACTTCATTATATTACAAATATTATGATTTTTGAAAAAAAAAATTTCTTAATAACAATTTTTAATTGTTTATAATAGTTTTTTTTATATTTCTGTTGTTTAAATAATTAGTTAAAATATTATTTTTTTCTAAAAATCATAATTCATAATGAAGTAACAAAAGTACAATTTTTTTTATCAACAATTCCGTTGTTTATTAACTTACCAATTTGTTATAAATAAATTTTTAACTTTGTTAGATTTTTTTTCTGAAACTTCTAAAATTTACGAAAACAACCATATAAAACAAAGTATAGAAAAAAAAATTTCCAATTTTTTATTGTACTTTGGGAATTGGAATTGGGAAAAATTGGGTAAATGTTTTTTCTATACTTTGTTATATATGGTTGTTTTTGTAAATTTTAGAAATTTCAGAAAAAAATCTAACAAAAGTTAAAAATTTGTTTATAACACATGGGTAAGTTAATGGAATTGTTGATAAAAAAAAATTTTTTTTGTTACTTCATAGAGGACTGTCAATTATGATTTTTAGAAAAAAAAATATTTCTTTACTAATTATTTAAACAATAGAAATATAAAAAAAAACATTTTAAACAATTAAAAATTGTTATTAAATTTTTTTTTTCAAAAATCATAATATTTGTAATATAATGAAGTTGTGAAAAACAATTTTTCAAAAATATTGGAATCAACAATTTGTTTCTAAAAAATTTATCAACAAATGGCGGGAATTTTTGTTTTGCAAACCAATTTATATCTTGTATCAATGAAAAAACGATAATATGATGATTAAAAAAAAAAATTTTATTAACATTACTTGGATTTTTTAGTTTTTATTCAAGTACAAAAATTATTATAAACAAAGTATGGATATTTTTTCAACTTTTATAGCGTGATCATGTTGAGTATGTATATTAGAAAAGCTCTACGAAGCGAAAAATTTTTACGACAATTATTTAAACATTTTTTTTCATTTACAATTAAGACAGAAGTTCGAGAAAACTTTGTTAGTTAACAATCGTTTAACTTGTTGAAAAATCAACTTTAAGTAAAATTTCCAACAGGAATGAATCATTTATAGTGTTACGAATACACCATAATTTTTTCAAATTGAAAAAAAAATTTTTATACCTTAAATAAATTAATTAATGTGTCGTACTCGCTTTTGACGCCGCGCGCGCAACCTAAAAATGTCGCACGGAGACCCATTTTCAGCGTTAAATTAAAATTATAAATAATGGAGATAGAGTTCCGGAGTTTTTTATTGGAAAGTTCCTCTTCTTTCCGAATCTTTTTTTGAAATTCCTCAAATATCAATAGTTTATGAAATATTGGCAAAAAACGAAATGCCATTTTTTATTCATCTTCAATTGTTTATAACTTTCGCAATTTTTTATGTGCTAATACACGCTTTTGGCACATTTTTCTAGGCGTTATTCCGGATCCAATGAGCTATCACACATAATTTTAAGAGCAGTATCTCTATTTCAGACCATTTCCAACTTGTCGAGTAGACTACATGGAGACTAGCAATTGCCTGCGACTTTGTCCGTATAGAACTTTTTTAGTCCTTATAGGTATCTATGTATTTTTTTCGTGTTGCTGCATCTAGCGTATACCTGCGGTTTTACCCGCATGGATTTTGAGGTCATCATTCTTCTTCATACGAATTTTTTACCGATAAAAGAAATTTGCGAAATACTAGAAAAAAACAATTTTAATGAATGGCGACATGTGACACCAAAGGTCATTCAACGTTAGTTGGATTGAATCCATATTAGTATACCGGGTGTAAACGTATACTTTAGGGTAGGCCGTATTGTATCAGAATGAACAATGTCAAAACATAACAAGGTCAGAAAGTAACAACGTCAAAACATAACAGGAGCAGAATCGGAAAACGTCAGAAACGCATTTCATCAGACTTACCAACAGCAGAAAAAACTTCATCAGAATGAATTTGTATCAGAACTGGACATCATCAGAAACTAACATTGTCAGAAACGGACATTATCAGAACGTACTTTTATCAGAACTGAACTTTATCAGAATTATCACAATCAGAACCAACATCATCAGAAACTTACATTGTCAGAACGTAAAATTCAATCACTGATGCACATTTACACCATGACATCTACTGTTGGATTACAGATAAGTCAAAATCAGTCGTAATTACCCAAAACAAGTCATCATTGCGTCGGTTTGATCATTTAAAGCTACTTTTTTCGGTCAGAAACATAATTTTCGTTGTGGAAGATGCGTTAGAGTAACCAGTAAAAGTTTGTGCTTAACATACGTGTGAATATATAGTTAGTTTCAGAATCGAGACGATACAGTGTTGCAAAAAAGGAACCTAGCAAATAATTAGCAAATACGTTTCCGATTCTGATACTGTTATGTTTCTTAGCTTTGTGCATTCTGATCATTTACGGGCAATCTTCTTTAGACAAGCCAGAGTTCCGAGGGTATGAGACTCAAACTTGGCAGGGGTGTTGTATTCAAAAATTGGAATATTCTTCAATATTTCATACTCTCCCATCACACGACCCCAAATGGGAATTTCAAATGGAACACCATGTATAATTTTACTGTACGATCGCATGGTTTTGAGACGAAAAATTGTTACCGGGTTATTCACTATAAATTAACCACCCCCCCCACCCCTGTTCATCGTTATTATTGCCTATAGAAAAAAAGTTACATACAGGGTGTCCCTAGACTTCCTCTTTTCCTCTCGGGAATGTATAGATGGGGTCAAAATATCACCACCATATAACTTTTGTTCCTAAAAGCCTTCGTTACCAAGTTACGGGCCCTCAAAGTTACAAAATAAAAAATGTTTTTCTTTGATAACTTTCAAAGTGAACATTCAAAATCATCTAAATTTTGGTGATTGACTGAACAAATGAATTCCTTCGATGAGCTTTCATGCAGGAGTCAGTTGTTTTGCTACAAAGTCAGGAACGGCTACCCCCGATGGTCCACACCCCAAAACTTTGAAATGACTGTCAATGTCAATATATTTTGACGAAACAAGGTTACCTGGACAATTTCCTGAATAAAAGTACCCGTGTGGAAAATCGATCGAGCAACTATTTTTGATAAAAATGCATTTTTGTTCGACGACATCTAACCTGAGATGTCTACCATTATTCGAAAAGATTGATTTGTAATGAAAATAGAAATGATAGGTACAATGTTCATAACGAATTTTTATCATGCAAACACGTTGACCTTACAAAACTCATGGTGTAAATAATCAATCGCAAGCCTCAAGAGCAAACAGAAATGCAAAATCCGCTACAAAAACTGCTCGATATGACCCCCTTTTCTCTCAATACATTTTCTTAGTCGGCGCAAACACCCTCTCTTCACTTGAAATAGCATGCCAGGTTCGTTTCGTATGTCTTCACAATGTAATGTAATTCTATTCAACAATGCAATGCATTTGTTTATCCCAACGGGTTGTTTGGTGCATTTTCCATTTATATATTGAAAAAAAGTAAATTTTCATTTAGTATTGTCTTGCGTATAGTGTAATATTTTTTTATTCTAGAATAAAAATGGTCAGAGATCACAAAAGAACGTTTAATTTTTGTATTTGTATTTGGAATTTTAATAATGAAGGATTTTCCTGTGTCCTCAACATCTTCAATTTTCATATCTCTCAGTTCCTGTTTTTGGCATGCACCACTTACACCAATTATAAGAACAGTCTAAAAATAAAAATTACTTTAAGTGTGGAGAATAGTATTATTGGACATATTGCCAGGAGCCGTTTCGAAAAAATCTTGATCTTTTCGGCCATCAAAATTTTAGATTTTGTGCTTCTAAAGCCATCCGATTTCCTTATGAATAACGCTATCAACTTGGAATAGGCTTCTTTATTTATTGTTGTTTTTTATGTTGAGAATCGATCTAAGCATTGAGTAAAAGGCCCATAGAGATGGGCACCAGGTTCGTTTCGTATGTCTTCACAATGTAATGTAATTCTATTCAACAATGCATCTCTGGTGTGAATAGGTGTAGCGTTAACGAGGCTTTTAAGATGCCCCCACAGAAAGAAATCCAATGGATTTAAATCCGGACACCGCGGTGGCCATGAATATGGCCCACCTCTACCAATCCATCTATTGGGGAAAATCTGGTTCAGATGGACCCGCACAATCAAACTAAAATGGGGAGGAGCGCCATCATGCATAAACCACATATCTCTTCGGGTTTGCAATGGAACATGTTCCAAAAGTCCATTCAAATCGTTCTGAATGAACTCCAAATAACGTTCTCCATTCAATCGGTCATGTAGAACGAATGGTCCTATAAGATGGTCCTATGATACCAGCCCAAACATTCACATGGAGGTGCCATTTTTCCCGATAGGTGTTGAAAATATGCTACCAAAACATTTTCGGAGAAAGAATTCACCTTATTTTTTAGTCTCCAGTCCATGAATCTACTTTAACAATTTTCGTAGCGTTCGCAGGATTTACTTGACAGTAAATCATTCGTTCTCACTATCACTTGACGTATTGAAAATGTAGGTATTATTTTTGAAACAGTATGTATCTTATAATTATTAACTAGAACTTATTTATCTTTCAAAAAAGTTTGTTTGTATTATTTTGATTTTGACAGTTGCTAGGACTACGCTGTTATAAATAACTGAAGAATCGTCCTGTAAAATATCGGACACTTATTACATAACACCCTGTATATTTGAACTTTTTCTTCTTCGCTGTGAACCATTTTGATGATTCCATTGAATAAATGTCACTAAACAAACATAATATAGTTGTCATTTTCATAGCTTACTTTAAAAATATTAACTTTCATACAATAGGTATTTACAGTAACAACAAGTTTAAGTTATTCGACGTTCAATACGATATAAGATAGGGGTAACATATGGTATATTCGTGAAATCAGGAAAAAAAGATCATTCCAAAAATTCAATAACTTACAGGGTATCCCATTTATATTTTTTTATTTCCAGAAATCTGCACGCTACTGTGTTTTTCATACATTTTATCAAAATTCTGTCATAACCACACAACTTTTATACAGGGTGTCCCTGGACTTCCTCTTTCCCCCTCGGAAATGTATAGATGGGGTCAAAATATCATCAGTACTTCATATAACTTTTGTCCCTAAAAGCCTTCGTTACCAAGTTACGGGCCCTCATAGTTACAAAATGAAAAATGTTTTTCTTTGATAACTTTCAAAGTGAATATTCAAAATCATCTAAATTTTGGTGATTAACTGAACAAATGAATTCCTTCGATGGGCTTTCATGCAGGAGTCAGTTGTTTTGCTACAAAGTCAGGAAGGGACTACCCCCGATGATCCACACCCCAAAACTTTGAAATCACTGGGATTTGTCAATATGTTTTAACAGAACAAGGTTAACTGGACAATTTCCTGAATAAAAGTACTCGTGTGGAAAATCGATCGGAGCAACAATTCCTAATAAAAATGCAGTTTTACTCGACGACATCAAACCCGATCGTCCACCATTATTTGAAATGAAAAATTTTCACAGTAGAAATACTAATGCTGACGTTAATTCAACAACATTCATAACAAGGATAATACAAAATATGCTAAAATAAAGTCGTAAACAAAAAGTACAGTACCTAGTTGAAAGTTTCATTCACAATGTAGATATTTTTTCAAATGAAATATCAAGTTATGTAGATTCGTGGTGTTTTTGAACTAACAAGCTACTCCACTATGAAATATCGAATTCAGTCCATATTTTGTATTTACGCGTGGAATGAGCACGTTTCGTGTTGTGTTATCTGAATCTCATGAATATCAACATTTGGATGTTGCAAATTCGTATTCACAGTTTAAATGCTGAGGAGTTTCACTGATGAGTATAATTTCATGGGAGAAAATCTTTAACCCGAAGATAGGTTCAGCTGAAAAAACGCACATCGGAAGACATAACTACTAAAAAGAAAACGAATAAACTACAAAAACGGCTGCACATGAATAGGTGAAAAATATCCGGTGAATAAATTTATGTTCCATTTCTTCCACAGATGTTGACAAAAACACCTTGTAGAAAGAAATAAAATTAGTGTGGATGAAAAATGACAACTGGAATGCGATTTTGTTTTGTTGAGTGGTGCGTTGTCATTGTATTGTCAATATTCTAATAGAACAGTTTGAAGTGTTTTGATATGGCCGAACAGTTTACATTCAACGAATATGCAGATATGCATGCATTGTATGGACGAGCATTTGGTAATGCTGCAGAAGCCCGTCATCTGTATGCCGAGCATTTTCCCAATCGAACGTTACCGGCAAGAGAAACGTTCGAGCGTGTCGATCGCAGCTTGAGGGAGACAGGTATGTCTAATGGATAATTAACTTAATTGGAGCCTGTTGTTTCATTTCGATATTATTGTAGGTTCAGTTTTGCCAAAACGAGGTGGTAAGGGCGCTCCTAGGGCTGTGCGTACCGTTGTATTTGCGGAAAATATTTTGGACGCTATCGCTGATGATCCTTCAATGGGCATCAGAAACTCATCAGAACAGTTCCATACATCCAAGCCCACTATTCATAGAATAATTAGGGAACAACTGCTCCACCCATATCACATCCAGAAGGTACATGCCATGACACCTGAAGATTTTCCAGCACGACTGGAATATGCCAATTGGTTCCTGGATAAGCAAAGAGAGGATATGACTTTTATTTCTCGAGTTTTATTCACTGATGAAGCAGGTTTCAGTAGAGATGAGTAATCATCTCTCATAATCTCCACATATGGGCCGAAGAATATCCCCATGGGATATTGCAAACCAAACACCAACGGAAATTCAACGTGAATGTTTGGGCTGGTATCATAGGACCATTTTATAGGACCATTCGTTCTACATGACCGATTGAATGGAGAACGTTATTTGGAGTTCATTCAGAACGATTTGAATGGACTTTTGGAACATGTTCCATTGCAAACCCGAAGAGATATGTGGTTTATGCATGATGGCGCTCCTCTCCATTTTAGTTTGATTGTGCGGGACCATCTGAACCAGATTTTCCCCAATAGATGGATTGGTAGAGGTGGGCCATATTCATGGCCACCACGGTGTCCGGATTTAAATCCATTGGATTTCTTTCTGTGGGGGCATCTTGAAAGCCTCGTTAACGCTACACCTATTCACACCAGAGATGCATTGTTGAATAGAATTACATTACATTGTGAAGACATACGAAACGAACCTGGTGCCCATCTCTATGGGCCTTTTACTCAATGCTTAGATCGATTCTCAACATAAAAAACAACAATAAATAAAGAAGCCTATTCCAAGTTGATAGCGTTATTAATAAGGAAATCGGATGGCTTTAGAAGCACAAAATCTAAAATTTTGATGGCCGAAAAGATCAAGATTTTTTCGAAACGGCTCCTCTCAATCAGTACTTGTTTATGAAGCTAAAATATGTCCAATAATACTATTCTCCACACTTAAAGTAATTTTTATTTTTAGACTTTTCTTATATTTGGTGTAAGTGGTGCATGCCAAAAACAGGAACTGAGAGATATGAAAATTGAAGATGTTGAGGACACAGGAAAATCCTTCATTATTAAAATTCCAAATACAAAAACCAAAATTCAACGTTCTTTTGTGATCTCTGACCATTTTTATTCTAGAATAAAAAAATATTACACTATACGCAAGACAATACTAAATGAAAATTTACTTTTTTTTAATATATAAATGGAAAATGCACCAAACAACCCGTTGGGATAAACAAATCAAAAATTTTCTCTCAGAGCACAATTTCAAAACTCCTACCTTCAAATCCATTCAACAACTTCATCAAAAGACTAAAAATCCATTTGAAGATTCATTCGGAATTTTTCAAAGAACATTCTGCTCCTTTTTCATCAATTTCTAGCAATCCAGTCATTCCTAGATTGTATGGACTTCCAAAGATCCACAAGATCGACATACCGATAAGGCCAGTAGTGAGTTTCACCAATACTCCAGTTTCAATTCTAGCCTCTTTCATTTACAAACTTATAAAACAGTTAACTAACTTCGATCCTACATTTTCGGTAAGTAATTCTTTAGATTTGATTAATAAACTTACGAACTTAGATCTACCCCAAGATTGTCTAATGATTTCATTTGATGTTAGCAATCTTTTCACTTCGGTTCCAAAAATGGAAACTTTACCACTAGTCAACGAGGTTCTGAGTCTTGCAAAAGTTGATGACAATTGTATTACTTTTATATTGACCATTTTGAATTTTTGTCTTTCACAAAATTTTTCTATATTTCTATGGGTAGTTGTTTATCCCCTTTTTTAGCAGATATTCTCATGAACAATTTAGAAAATAAATTCATTGTCACGGATATTAATCCTGAAATTCTACATTGGTACAGATTGTTGATGACTGTTTGTTGATGATTGTTTAGTGTTTTTGTGAATGGTAATAGTGAGACTGCTCAAAATTTATTAACTAAAATTAATCAGATACACCCTAACATAAAATTCACCTTAGAAATAGAATCAAATAATAAAATATTTTTTTTAGATCTTACAATACATAAAAATATTCACTCGTAGATTTAATATCTACAGAAAACCTACACAAACTGATCATGTGATACCTAGTTTTTCGAATCATCCCCATCAGCACAAAATGGCTGCCTTCAATTGTTACATCCACAGACTCTTAAATGTACCTCTTTCTACTGTTGAGTATCAAAAAGAATTGAATATTTTGAAACAAATAGCTTCCAACAATGATTATAATCCTAGCATTATCAACACTTTGATTCAAAAAATTGAAAATTAAAATGAACATAACCTATCTTATCCAAAATTAAATTCAATCGACAAATTTGTTTCAATTCCTCTTTAAACGACATTTCTAACAAAGTAGCTAGTTGCATAAAAAGTAACTTTGACAACATTAAAATTTCTTTCAAAACCAACAATAGCTTGAGTAGATTTTTGGTCAATACAAAAGACAAAATTGACAAACTTTCTAAAAGTGGTATATATAAGTTAAATTTTGAAGACTGCGATGCAGTCTACATTGGTAGAACTTGTAGACCTTTGGAAGTTCGTATTATGGAACATTTAAACAGTAATAAAGTTTCTGCCTTCGGTCATCACTCAAGATTCAACAATCATAATTTTAGTCCAAATAGAAATTCACAAATCGTACATGAGGTCAGTTCCAAAAATTATAATAGATTAGATTTTCTTGAAAATTTACAAAATAGTAAAGAAATACTCAACAATAACCTTTGTCTCAACACGCAAGTTAATTTAAATAGATCCTTTATTCCACTTCATAGACGTCTAAATCAAATAATATTGAACTTCCTCAGCCTTTTTACTCTAATTCACATTTTAATTATCTTGTTAATCATGCTAATAACTTTTCAATTTCCATTCTCTATGATGATTTTACTTGTATCTCTTTGCAATTCGCCAGCCTCTTTTTCAGTTTTCTCCATACTGAGAACACAAGTCATGTTCTGGATTATCAGCTTTTAGACTCCGTTTTTCTCCAGCTGTGGGAGTTGTGAAGTTGGGTCTAGCTCCCATTAGACTTGTATCACACTTCTTATCCCCCAGTTGCGGTTCAACTGAGCCATGGTGGGCAAGGATTTTTATTTTTATCCAAGGAAAATTCAAATTCATTGTCCATGGACACTACCAGAATTATTCAATTGTTTGTTTTGATCAGGGCAGGTCTAATTAGACTTCTCCCTTAAACTCATATTCAATTACGATGACTCAAATGTGAGAATTGAAGAGTCTTGTCTGGTCTTCCTTGGAATACTGGAACATATATTTGACAGATGACAGTCCTCATTATATTGATCATCTTCTAGTGTGTTCTTCGCACGACAGGGATATTCCTTTCTTGATTCTGATATCCCCATGGTTCTGTGTTCCATGTCAATCTACTTCATCGTTCACTTGTCAATCTTGTCACTTGGGTCCAGCTATCATACCTAAACAATGGCTTTTAAAAGATAATGAAAATGTAATCTCAATTTTCATCCTGGCCTAGAATATGTTTTCAACATGTGTCACGTAAACTTATACAACACTCATTGATCATGAGATATTTTTTGGGTCTTTTTGGCTTCTTGTACATCTGACGAGTAAGTAACATCACATTTAAAATATGTCAATTTTCTTTCTCAAAAAAACTTTTCAGTAACTTGTTCTCTATCAATATTACTCACTTTCAGGTACGCACTGATGATGACCTAAGGGTCGAAAGCGCTTTGGTACCATTTTAATAAATTATTTTATGTACGAAATACAATTTCCTTTCATCGATTATATCGATACGTGCACACAGTCATACTTTTCATTTAAACAAATCAGGCAGTATACCAAAAGATATTGCAAAATTTCTTGAACAAGGAAATCCTAATCGCTACACAGGACACTGTTTTCGCAGATCTTTGGCAACTATTTTAGTCGATGCTGGCGGGGATCTATTGGATTTGAAGAGACATGGAGGCTGGCAATCGTCTTCAGTAGCAGAAGGTTATGTTGACAATTCCTTGAAAAACAAAGAACTGACCTCATCGAGAATATCCTCCGCTATTTTACATGAAAGTTATTTCAGTTAATTTAATTATGATATTTTTTGTTCAAAAAAGTTATAAGTTTAAAAAAAAATGCATTTTTATGCTTACTTATTACTAAAACTAACTAATAGTTGGTTGGTTGAAAACTGACGAGCCAGAAACAGGGTTGGCACTTAGCTTCCCTTGACACTGCGACCAGCTGGGGTCTATTGTATCACTCTGTCGTCAGTGGTTCCTCATTCAAACAGGTTTGTGCCTTCAATTAGGTTTTGTAGCCTGTTAATAAGGTTCTTCGGATTCATGTCTGTTTCCGGGCTGATCTCTCCAAAGGTTCTGTGTCGCCTTCTACTTAGGGCGTCACAGTCGAAGATAATATGAGCGACTGTTTCCTCCTCTTCATCACATAGCCTACACTCCACGGTTTCCCTGCGTACTCCCATGGTGTTTGGGTGTTTTCTTAGGCCGCAATATCCAGTCAACAGACCTACTATTATACGTGCCTTCATTCTGTTCAGGTTCGGAAGGTCAGCCGTCAGGGTCCAGTTTGGGTGCCATACCATGACTTTGCTGTGTATTTGCCCGACAGTTTGATCCCAATATTGTTGGTGTCTTCTTTCTATCCACTCGTCGATCAGGGTCCTGCATCGGTTTTTGCTAATCCCATGCACAGGTTCTGGTCCTGCGTTTCAGATGCTTGTCTAGCTAGCAGGTCCGCTTTTACGTTGCCTTCAATGCCTCTATGACCTGGCACCCACATCGAGGGTGACCTTGTTGTGTTTTGCCAGCTCGATAAGGTTCTGGAGGCAGTCCCAGACCAGTTTGGACTTTATCTGTATAGGTCATGTACAAAAACCGAGACAAATTATAAACATATATATATATAAATATATATATATATATATATATACAGTGCTTCTCAAAAGTCCCCTCCCCCCTCTTATTTTTGGAACGATTATACATAAACAAGTGAAATTTGAAAACTGAATATTAAAGATTGTAAACTTCCCTACTAGTGATGATAGATGACAAAATCGTCAAAGATGACGTCACAAAGCCATTGTGACCAATAATTTTGAAAGGTATCGAAAAAACCTATTCAATGATACTAATTTTGTTTGTGTTTATGGCAGTTTTGGCAACTCGCTTTTAAAAAACGCAAAGCTGTGATGAATTAAATCAGTCAATACTAAAATTCCAAATTCAAGCTCCGCTTCTGGATAGTTGTCAAATGAGCTGACGTCTCCCCAATTCGACGTTTTTGTAATTGTCCAAGTTTTTGTACATTTAATAATTTGTGTATTGTTGATCGAACGTTTAACTGTTTCAGCAGCTTTTGGTACTTTTAATATTTTTGTATATTTTAATAATTTGTTAAACTGTTGTGAATCGAACGTTTGAGTGCTTCAAGAAGCGAAATAGTACGTGCTTTAGGTGATGAAGTAGCAGCGATCCTAAATCTTGGTGAAACTGAACAAAATATTCATGCAGCAGAACGCATTTTCAATGAGAGGTTTCCCGGTCGCCCCGTTTCGAGGACTTATTTAAAGGAGCTTCTTCGTGAGTTTGAAACAACGGGTAGTATGGATGATGCGAAACGATCTGGCAGACCACAAATTTCTGATGAGAAAAAAATTGATATACTGGCAGAAGTAATAGTTAATCCTACTTCTTCTACAACTCACGTTGCATCTACCTGTGAAGTCAGTCGAAGTACAGTACACAAAGTGATAAAAAAACAAATTTTATCCATACAAATTAAAAATGGTTCATCAACTCTCAGACGACGACCCAGACCGAAGACTAGAATTTTGTGAAAATATGGAAACTAAAATTAACCAACAGCCAGACTATGTCAAAACAATTTGTTCTAGTGACGAAAGTACTTTCTATCTAAATGGAAATGTAAATACACAGAATGTGAGGTATTGGAGTGACACAAATCCTCACCTGTTTCGTGAAACACATACCCAATTTCCCCAGAAGGTGAATGTTGGGGCAGGTATCCTAGGAAACCACATCGTTGGGCCTCTTCTTTTAAATACTAATTTAACTGGTGAGGTTTATCTGGAGCTGTTGCAAAACGCAATAGAACCGTAAATCCTTGAATTTTGGAAGATTATCCAGATGAATTCGGCAATTTGGAAATAACATTTCAACAGGATGGTGCTCCTCCACACTATTACGGTGCAGTAAGACGGTATTTGGATGATGAGTATCGTGGTAGATGGATTGGACGACGAGGTTCAACGGAATGGCCAGCTCGATCACCAGACCTCACACCTTTGGATTTTTTCTGTGGGGGTACCTCAAATCGAATGTTTACGCCACTAAACCTGACAATATTGACGTTTTAAAACAACGTATTGTTGCAGAATGTGAGGCTGTTTCCGCAGACACATTTGCAAAAGTACGAGAAGAGTTTAAAATAGGATATTTCACTGTCAGGAAGTGAATGAAGGTCACTTCGAGCAATTTCTTCAAGTAGATACTGATTCTCAAATCTGTAATTAATATCATACTGAATGGAATTTAAATTTTAATGTTTACCAATGAGCCATTAAAACTGCCATAAACACAAACAAAATCAGTATCATTGAATAGGTTTTTTCGATACCTTTCAAAAGAGGTGTCGCTTGCCGTAGGGTTCCATTTAAAATTATTGGTCACAATGGCCTTGTGACGTCATCTTTGACGATTTCGTCATCTATCATTACTAGTAGGGAAGTTCACAACCTTTAATATTCAGTTTCCAAATTTCACTTGTTTATGTATAATCGTTCAAAAAATAAGAGGGGGGGAGGGGACTTTTGAGAAGCACTGTATAGATGGAGCTAAAGAAGTTTTACTTCAGTCGTGTGGTCTAAAGCACACTCTTTTTTTTTTATTTCAACACCCTGTATCTCAGAAATAAAGCGGTTGTGGACCTATGTTCGTATAAATAATTTTTCCTAAAATCATCCACAAGGATTATCGCCCCTTAGGATCAGCATTCAGTTATGAAACACCCTGTATATGTTGAAATCGCCGGGAATAAACTTCATTCCGGTGTTGACGTACGAATTCCAAACTTTCATCATTCCTTCACTTTCCTTCCCATCCGTGAAAGAATAAAATTTATCTCACAAGAGGATAGTTATTTTTCCTAATCTTTGAATCGAATCGAAAATGTATTGCATTAGCATAGCCGCGCCATACCAAGACAGTCACCTAGGAAACAAAAATGATCGTTTGAGTAAATTAGAGTTCTACATGATAATTTCCTGGCAAACTTTCGATTGCCTTCCGACATGGTTAACCCGCCGACGGCCGAGCTGCGCCTTTGTTATAATTTTTTTCATTGTCATTCACAAATCGATCTAGATATGATTTCGGTAACTTGCTGAATGTCCCCTGTGGAGGTTGTTTCGGGGGGGCACTTTCAGTAAATCTAAACCGGAACACGACTTGCAATTCATGGATACTGTCTATCTAAAACCACATAAGTATCAATCAACGTGACGCAGTACGTACAATGATTAATACGATAAGCATACTAAAACGTGGTGGAGATAGACGAAATCATTGATTTTGATGTCGAAATTTTGCGTTCAAGGTGATAATACACATAATTATCATTTTCCCATCCAATGAGTTGTGGGACCTTGTTGTGGTGAGGGGGATTAGTAACCTAGAGCAGGAGTGCTGATTTCCTGGCAGAATCACCCATGCTGGTGAGATCGAAGAAAAAAACTTTCAAAAAACCCGGAACCCACGGAATCTGGATAAAATCGGTAGTATGTCTGGCAAAAATATTCGTCCCACCGCCTCTCCATATGATTCAAGATGATCAGGATATAACAATTATCGAAAACATAGCTAAAGTCTCCTCTGGCTACTTCAAAGGTAGCAATTCATCAGAGAACATTGATCCGTCATTTCTAGGAATGCAACAAGAATGCATCAATTTCCAAACTGATTACAATTATGAATATAATACCCATATTTCGGGTTTTCTTTCCCTCAGGGTCCCAATTCTTGAATTTGCAGGAAAATATTCTCTAGAGAAAATGACGTAATTTTCTTTCAATTCTGGATTTTGCTATTCTTGTCACTTATTCAAGGAGTTGATTCCTTTCAAAATTGTAGGAATACTTTCTCCAAGTTTTCACTTGGAAAAATATAATTCACTGGTGAGATTGATTGGCTGAACACGATTCTTTGTTGTTGTGTCTTGAGATTTGATTGTTTTCGTTTGTTATTTTTGGCAAAATCGGGAAAATACAAGAAGGAACGTTCATTATCAATAATATGACCAACATAAGAGAGCAGCTTATGCAAGAGCATAGACGGTTTGTATTTCAGAATTCATTCGGTGAAGTTATTAGTAAATTTGCCTTTCATCATTTTCATTAATGTTTTTTGTTTATCGCTTACAGAATTTCTCTTTGTCGTTTAAAAATTCGTATCAGTACGAGAATTTCAACCAATAAACCCCACTTTCAAATTCATAATTTACAGGGGTAACGATAAAACCTGTCGTTTTCTGAAAATGTGATAGGTTAAAATATAAATTCTACCGAAATCATACTCGATATACGTCACTTATATAGTTCCTTTTGGAAACACATTCCTAACTCATCCAAGAATAACTATTCCTACGTTTCATATTTCCCAAGAGAATTTGAAAGTATTAAATAATTCTCTGAAGAAAAAAAAGGACCCCGCACGAAAACATATGAGATATTGGCTCTCGGTCGAATTGGCTGAAATTTCATTATGTTATAGTAGGATGGGTCATTAGGAAAGAGTGTGATTTTGAATGATTTTGTACGTTTAGTTTCTGAGATATAAGCGGCCAAATTTCGTAAAAATGTGGTATTGGCGTAAGATGGAGAAAGAAAAAAACTGTTTTTTTAGTCGAAATAAGACAAAGTAAGGATGAAAATGTATTGATCGGAACTCATAAACATGTTCAATTATAATCTTATTGATGATGGTGCATTAGGGTGTATACGGGGCATAGTCAACAAAATCGTTTTTTCGGATTTTTTTCCAGCACTATTTCAAACCCAAAGTTATATTTTGTTAATATATCATAGTTTCAGTCTATTGTAGGCGAAAAAACGTGTTTTGTTTCTTGATGACCTTCTCTGAAATTGTTTTTTTTTTAATTTTTGAGTATACCCCTATACTGAAAACAATTGACAGATCGTTTTTGATTACAAAAAAAGGAACTAATTGCTACTGCCCATTGAATAAAAGATAGGGTAACATTCTGATGAACTCAATTGTTCAATATTACCTTTCATTTAGATAAAGGGTGCGTTACATTTTTTTAGGTCATTTACAATGATTTTATTGAATATCTAGAAAACTGTTACGTTTGATATGGACCATATTTTACTCACAATATTTTGAAAATGTTGACTATCATATACGATAGTTTTATCAACTTTGTATGTTGCGTTTCTAAGATATGCATTTTTTAAGTTTACGGTATTACGGTATATGGGGTAACCTATCGATTTAACAAAATTTTATGGAACCTTTCGACACATAAACTTTTCGAAATCAATTATTTGATACTATAAACAACACAAACCACACTCAACAACAATTTGGAACTCAACAGTATAGACTAAAAAAAAATCCAATTCTGCACGTACAGTAGTAGCCTAGAATACATTCATTTGCAGGTGCATCAGGATATCCACAGTTGATACTTTATAGCATTCCTAAATCTGGACGCTATGCGGCAGCGTAATAGTCCAGGTTCTGGATTACGCATATCAATTACAAATAGAAACAATAAAGTACCCTAGCCATAAACTATTGAGAAATGTTTTAGATTGTTTTTAGATTGCGTTTGTTTTTTGAGAGTTCCATTAAGTAAATTGTTGATTATTTTGTTTATAACTAATTAGTTTCAATTTCGATTTCTTATATTATAATTTCCATTTTATGTTATTTAGTCTATACTGTTGAGTTCCAAATTGTTGTTGAGTGTGGTTTGTGTTGTTTATAGTATCAAATAAATATATAAATAAACTATAGGTTACCCCAAACCGTAAACTTATCTTAGAAACGCAACATACAAAATTGATAAAACTATCATATATGATGATAGTGCATATTTTCGAAATATTGTGAGTGAAATATGGTCCAAATTAACAAAAAGTTTTCTAGATATTCGATAAAAAAATTGTAAATGACCTTAAAAAAATGTAACGTACCCTTTATCTGAATGAAAGGTAATATTGAACAAATGAGTTCATCAGAATGTTACCCTATCTTTTATTCAATGCGTCGTAGCAATTAATCCCTATTTAGTAATGATCTGTCAATTGCTTTCAGGATAGGGGTAAACTCGAAAATTAATAAAAATATAGACAGACAGAGACATCAGAGTCATTAAAAAACAAAACACGTTTTTTCGCCTACAAATATTGTGAGTAAAATTTGGTCCAAATTAACGGAACAGATTTCTAAACGCCTACAATAGACTGAAACTATGATATCTTGATAAAATATAACTTGTTGGTTTTAAAATAGTGCTGGAAAAAAAAATCCGAAAAAACGATTTTGTTGACTATGCCCCGTATACACCCTAATGTACTATCATCAATAAGATTATAATTGAACATGTTAATGAGTTCCGATCAATACATTTTCGTCCTTACTTTGTCTTATTTCGACTAAAAAACCAGTTTTTTTCTTTGTCAATCCTATCCCAATACGATGTTTTTACGAACTTAGGCCGTTTATATCTCAGAAACTAAACATACAAAATCATTTAAAATCACTTTTTTCTAATGACCCATTCGGAACTTAAAAGTAAAAAATAAAATAAACCTTCTTAGTCTCAATAACTAAGCTCCTAAACTAATGTAAGTAACTAATTTTGAGTCGGCGCCAAACAAACAAGCAAATGAATTAGGTAAGGCGTAAAATGATAGCATCGAGTTGCGCGGTGACATTCTGATAATTTTTTTGAAGTAATTCAATGATCTTCGTTGAATGTGCGTTTGGCGCCGACTCAAAATTAGTTACTTACATTAGTTTAGGAGCTTGGTTATTGAGAATAAAAAGGTTTATTTTATTTTTTAATTTTCAGTTCCGTATTTCGTCGGTTTAATTTTTTGTTAAAAAGTTTTTATTTTTCAATTTTTTGTGGCTGAAATCTACTAATTTTTACCCACTTGTTTTCATATTACTTCCAAAATACTTACTTATCCACCTTACTTCAACTATTACCAGTTAAATAATATGATTATCTACTTTTACTATTTGTTGTAATATAAATTATTTCTGTTGTTCTGGTTAGTGTATTTCATTACTTTGCATATCATTCCATCCTCTCATAGAATATAATGATTGTGACGGATGTAGGAGAACAAAAATGATGACAATAGCGATCTGTCACAGTCAACTACATATGTGTTCCAATGTTCACAAGTGAAAAATCAATTATCCCCTATTTTTCTACCCGTAAGGGTGGATGATTCCATTCGAAATGCAAATATGATCAACTATGAGGCATACCCTATCTAATAAAAAAAGAATCATCCACATCGAAGAACCCAGTACAAAGTTATGCCTGATAGAATCGGTTAACGGACCAGAATTCAGAAGATGAGTGATCAATATCCTTCATTTTGCTACCTTGAGGGGTGGATTCCACTTTTAAATTCAAATGGGACCAACTTCGAAGTACACCCTATCCTCTGAAAAAAGAATTATCGGAATCGGACGTCTTAGTAAAAAGTTATGCGTGGTCATACATCAAAACGAAAATATACGCGTCGACTACAGAACCTCCACCTTTTTGGTTTCGTCGGTTAAAAATGTCAGCCAATTCGACCGAGAGCTAATTTCCCATATGTTTTTGTGCGGGGTTCTTTCCCGCGATTTCAAGAATTGAGCCCCTGGAAGTAAAATATTATTTATCAAATTCAGAATTCTAAATAAATTTATTCTCGACCAAACCACAGAAAATAACCTCAAACATTTCTACTCTGGAAAAACAAACTATAATTAGCTCGAATGATGAATAGATCGAAATTCTATCTGCTGCAGTCATGGATTGAGATGAGTACCATAATAAACTACACTCACATGCAAAAGAACGCAACAAGTTAATATTTGAAGTCTCATAATTTTTTTATAGCATATTGAGAAATATAGTACGTTGTGCTCCTATTAGATATAAAAATATTATTTTGCACAACCTTCTATGAATGTTTGAAAATGTTCGTGCATATGGAATATTTCTAATTGGAAAGCGGTCTTCATACAACCTCCTGGCTTCCAGTGCGTTACCATCAGCAAGCCCATACATGTAATGCATATCTGCAAACTCAGAATTCGTAAAATAGACCATGTTTTTTCAATAATATTAATAATTTTGACGACTTGAATACGTGACAACTAGACTAGATACACAACTGTCAGAACTGTTTATGTTTACGAAACAAAATCTTCTTCTTTCCTACTAGATACGTTTTTAATCCTTGATAATACCCATTTCATAACAACATGCAAATGAATTAATTTTATTTTTTTAAGCGAAAACCGTACGTCAAACCAAAAAAAAATCAGGACACCAGATTTGCTCATAAAGGAATGAGAATTTCAAAAATAATTTTCACTTTCAGAAAAAGCAGTGGCGTATTACTTTTCTCTTTAAATGATACAGTGCAAATTCCTTATGAACACTGACAAGAATAAAAAATTATGTTGTACATCAGAAAATGCCTTTTGATGCATAGAAGATGCGTACTCTGTTTCACAAAAATATTTGGGGTCATACCAAAGATATCAGAAAGAAAATATTTTTTTCTTAAAACTTCAGCACCCTGTGGTTCAAAAGTTAAGACCTCTAGGACATATGTTCATAAGAAGTTTTTTCCTCAAAATGGACCCAAGAATAACCTGCTTGAATATTAGCATGTTATTAAAAAACACCCTGTACAGGTCTGAAAAGTATTTCTGCTATCATTCAATCAGTTGTCGGTTCCCCAATTATTGTTTCGAGAATAAAAACAGAAAATTTTCGTTATATTCTAATCTTAAATTCGATTTAAGCACATGGCATATCATAATGTTTGTAAAACACAGTAATAGGTCATTCACATTATTGAATAATTTATATAAATTATCTCCAATGACCAGTATGCGAAAAAAGTTTATTTAAGATATCTGAATAATATGAAATTGAATACCATTTTCAAGAATTCAAATTCTTTGATCCACAGTCGAGGTGGAAATCTAGAATACGATATTTTTTTGACTCCCAGGCAACTCCAAAGTACACTCCTCTGATGTTCAAAATTTATTTCCAAATATATAATATCAGTTTATTTTTTATTGTTGAATACGAAGAAATATACGAAAAAATCTAGGAATAAAGAATGTATATTTTATTGCTCACCGATGTCCTGTCTGAATTTCTATATTCCTTAATAGTTATTTGTTTTACTAGGCAGCAAAGTAGTAGATTGACTGCCGCGGCTGATAGTTCATAGCCGAGCGTAGCGAGGCTAGGAATTCAGCTAAGGCAGTCAATCTACTTTGCTGCCGAGTTGAACATATAATTTTTTCTCCGATTGTTTATAATGATATATGTAGGATATTGTATTTGCAAATCATTACAATTCCCACAATCTTTTTATTTTTCCTGTAGTGATAAATTAAAACAAAATTTGATAGAAATCGCAATTGTTGGAATGGTTGGTTGCTATGGAAACGTATTTGTTCATAATTATTATAGTTTGACAACTTATGAAATTTCTGACAGTTTTGTGGAAAAATATTGGTATATTTATATTATGGACAGTGATAGCGACTTAGAAGTACTTACTCCTCCAGAAATAAGGGAGGTGGCAAAAAATATTGAGTTAAATTTGTTGCCGGAGAAGTCTCGGATGAAATATGAAGGAAATTATAAACGATTTATGGATCATTGCATGGAGAAAAATGCGAAGACTTTTTCGGAGAATGTATTACTTGCTTATTTTGCTGGATTATCTAAAACAATGAAGAGTTTTACACTTTGGTCTGTATATTCTATGTTGAATGTTCTATGAATGTTAAAAATGGCGTAGATATAGGAAGATATTTGAAGTTGCGGGCATATTTAAAACGGGCATCCGAAGGCTACAAGGCAAAGAAGTCCCGAGTTTTTGAAAAACAAGATATTACAAACTTTATACTGGATGCTCCAGATGATGAATATTTATTAGCAAAAGTTAGTTTTAAATAAGATATTTATACGATAAAGTGAAAATACGTATAATCCATTCTTTTAGGTTGTATTTATTTTTGGAATTGCGGGTGCATGTCGCTACGACGAACTATCGAATTTAAAGTTAGAAAATATTGAAAATATGAACAATAAACTATTGGTATCCCTATTGAACATGAAGACGAAGAATTCGAAGTCTTTCGTAATAATGGAATATTTAGATGTTGTTAGAAAATATATAGCTCTTCGGCCTGCTGAATTAAAAGACACAAGATTTTTTTTTGAATACGTAAAAGGTAAATCCGTAAAGCAACTTGTTGGTATCCATAAATTTGGTGAAATACCTCAAGAAATGGCTGTCTATTTGAAGTTGCCGAATGCTAAAGAATATATGAGACACTGCCTCCGTAGAAGTTCTGCCACTTGTAAATTCAGGAGGTGACATAACAATGTTGAAAAGACATGGTGGGTGGAAATCCTCAACTATAGCAGAAGGGTACATTGAGGATTCAATGGCAAGTAAAATCAGTATTTGTGAAAGAGTTTTGACAAATGTAGGAAATACTTATGAGGCGAATCAAACTGGTAATATAGTGAATGTAAAGAGAACGATATCTGAGGAAAGAAAAGGTGGCCTATTTATTCAAAATTGTAGTAATTTTACTATCAATGTTAATAACAACTAAAAATATGTTTTTTGAATTCTTGTTAAAAGTATTATGTAATAATTGCTAATGAATGTTTTTTTGTAAAAAAATGTCAAATGTTTCATTCCCATTGAGAATAATTATTTTGCTGTCTAGGCAGGAAAGTCCTTACTTTGCTGCCTAGGCAGGAAAATTATTACTTTGCTGATTGATATGTGTCTGCAAAATTAATATTTGCTGTCAATCGGAGAAAAAAATATTTTCCCCAAAACTCTCGTCCGCGTAGAATTTATTTTTTCATTTTGTTGTTCCATCTAGGTTATGCATTTGACTCTGCCCGATTCCGATCCCGTTTTCCGGTTATCCCATTATCCGGTTACCCAGTTTTCCAGTTATCCCATTTTCCTGTTCTCCCGTTGTCCCGTTACCACTCCTACCCGTTTTCCCATTTTCCCATTATCTCGTTATGCCGTTTTCCCGTTTTCCTGTTTTCCCACTATCCCGTTTTACCGGTATCCCGTTTTCCCATTATCCCGTTATCGCTTTCTCCCGTTTCCTCGCTTTCCCAGCATCCCATCATCCTGTTATCCCGTTTTTACGTTCATTATCCCGTTTTCCCGAAAAAAAATTACCGAATCCGTCCAGACGGTCTCTTACCAACACAAATAGACATTCATTTTTATTGTATATTATATTTTCCTGAAAACTTTTCCAGGACAAAGAAATTTCAAATAACTTTTAGAGAAATTATTTCCCTAAAAACCTCATTCGGAGTATAACGAACATTAAAAAAAATTTGACCAGTCCAAAAGCAAGTATAAAATTTAAAAAAACGTTTTTTCCTACCCTAAATCGTTCCTGTGACTTTCTGCTTGGCAGGCAGTGTAACCGCAGAACTATTTTCTCTTTGGAAATAAATGACTCGATAGTTTTTTTCTTCGCCAAATTTCTTATGTACCCGAATTTTCCAATTTCCGGGCAACTTTCCTAATTTTTTTTCGTATCAACCACAAATTTCTTAGATACCCAGATTTTCCAATTTTCGGGCAACGTTTCTGAAAAAATTTCCGTACTAACCATCCTCGGGCTATTAGGAAACAAAGAATCGAGATTCATTTTTATTATATCGATTTGATAAACAAAAGGAAAACCAATGGCGTACATTATTTTTTCCAGTGAACATCAAGTAGCTCACCAACAAAAATGCCTCTGGAATTGATATCATCGACGATACTCTGCAATGTTGTTAGCCGATGTTGGAGATTTTTGTGCTGTAAAGCGCCAAGGGTTACTGGCAGGTACAAATAAAAGTGACTTTCAGATTGCCATAAGAGTTATGAATTCCAGCAAATATTACTTCCTAAAAAGTGCAGGAAGCAGCAGAGAACTTATTTTTTATGAATATTACTAATTGAATCAATTCTAATTGATAAGATGGTCCCTATGTTCAGATATCCGTTTCTAGAGTTCTGCATGTTTGGCATATGTGCAAAACTACCATTAGTGCATTTATATCTTTATTCTGTACTAGAGAATCTAGCACGTTTTTTCCATACCCATTCACTATCATTTCTCATCACCAAATCCTATTACAGACCATGAAGATTGTTAAAAATAAGGAAAATAAGGAACTTTCCTAGAGTTTGATATGCCTCCTATTAGAAGAGAACCAAAATAAAATATATAACAAAAATCGTGTGCGGTGGTTGTCACTGGGTGATCAATTGTGGCTTTTTGTTTTCAATTTATCCACGCTTTTGTTGTGATCGGCACCTCCATCGCTGGATTCTTCCATTAGGGGGTCATTTATTGAACTTTTCCAGCATATCAACTGTGGTTGTTTGTGTCCTTTCATTTTTTATAAACGAAATTTTGTTCACTTGCGTTGGATTTGAAATCCTAACCTCACTCTCTTACTCTGGCGAACCAATACGGTCGAAATTCCCGTAGTCGGTGGTTATTAAGGGTCACAATGACATGCAGTTTTCCGATGGCCAGATATCCTGTTAGAAATACTATTTTTGCCCTTTTTAGGCATTTAGATAACTTTCAGCACACTGTTTTATTGTTTTTAAGTTGACGAAGGAGTTTATAATTCACTTTTTCAACACTTTGGCACTTTAAACTACTGAGTTTCACATAATTCGCGGAGCACATTGAAGCTCCACCAACTACAAAATAACAATTAAATTATTCAGTGCCTTACTTGAAAAACTGAGGCTAACAATAATTTGAGTAGACACTTGGTTAACACAAAATACAAAATATAACATTGATAAACTGTCAAAAAGTAGCATATATAAGCTGAATTGTGAAGATTGTGATGCAACTTACATTGGTAGAACTTGTAGACTTCTGAAAGTTCGTAAAAATGAACGTCTAAACCCTAACAAAGTATCAGCTTTCGGACATCACCTCAGATTCAACAACCATAACTTCAGTCCAAATCGGAATTCAAAAATTTTACAAGAGGTCCGTTCCAAAAACTATAACTAGACTAGATTTTCTTGAAGATTCACACATAAGCAATGAATTGCTCAATAATGTCCTTTGTCTCAATACTCAAGTTCATTTAAACAGATCTTACATCCCACTTCATAGACGCCTAAAATAAAAACAATTCAGTCAACCAACTTTCGTTGCTTAAATATTTTTGCTCACTTCTGTTCAGTTCAACAATTTAAATACTTCCATACTCCATTCTCGATTATATTTCTTGTTTAATAATCTTTTGCAGTTTGTGTTCCTTCATTTTCAACTTGCTCTACAACACTGAGAACAAATCATTTCAGATTTTATTTTGGATTTCCACCTTCAAGGTTTGGACTTTTACCCTTACTCAACATACCCTAGTGGAGGCTGAACGTAACTTTGATGAGTTAAGTATTTTTGATAACTAATTTTGGACATTTCTGTTTGTCTCTTGTCAAACAAGTGCTGTTTCCTCTTCTTCCTATTCGTATTTAGTCTTCTTGATCGAAAACTTTGGTACTAGGGTAGTTCTCATTAGACTTCGTTTTTGTGCCAGAGATCGATTGTGAAGGCTCAAAAAAACTGGAGAGATACACAACAATCTTGATGAATTTTCTCAACATGCTTCGATATAGATCTGACAAATGTAGGTTCTCATTAGACTGACTATTATCAGATCTGTGTTCCAATTGGCATGGTGGCTTATTTCAGGCTTATTTCTGATTTCTCGTTCTATGATTCTATGTCACAAAATTCACTTGTCATGTCAATCACCTGTCACATATTGTCAAGCTTGAATATTGGACAGAGATATATAGATTTCCAATACTTTGCAATCCATATTAATCCTTGGCTAAGTTGGATTTTAATATGTTTGTTGTCTGAGCGTAGAGATACTTTTTACGGTTTCCTGTAAACTTGGCGAGTAAGTAACCTCACTTCTTCAATTTCATAATTTTCAATTTAAAATGAAATATTTTTCTATTTCAAATTTTAAATAAGTACTAACTTTCAGGTAGCGCTGATGATGACGCAACAGCGCTCTGCTATTATTTTATAAATAAATTATTCTGCACGAAATACAAAATTTCTTTCTTCGAATATAATAATGTCTGTTCCATCAACGCTTTCGTTTACTATATTTTGCAATTTTGAGGAGGAAACATGAAAGAAAACTACATGGAAATCAGGAAAAAATCGCATTATCCCCCTGAAATCCACTTTATTTTCTGTGCTCAATATTAACAATGAGTAAGAGACTGTTGCAAAATAATAGCTCATAAGAAACCTCACCTTTTTCTCGCATATAAAATATGGATTTGTCCTTGGCATTGCCAATAAACAATCCAGCTGTGCTGAACAGAAATCAGTAATGAGTTATTAGTAAGGAATTAAGTCAAGTGAGACTTCACACAATTTATCAATTGAACAAAACCACAACGAGTACGGGTGATGAATAATGATTAACAAAAAATTACGTCTGATCAGATGATATATCAACACATAATAAATGAATCTAATTTCAATAAAATTAATGAATTCGTTCTAAAATGATGAAGGCATACACGCTAGGTATGAACTCGGTTTGAAAAGACAGATATTTTTAGAAACGAACGATTTACTTAAGACCGTTGCTTCGTACCTATGGAACGTTCTAAAACTTCGATCTTTTCTTATTGTCATTCTGTCATTATTTCCGGTTCAAAATTTGTAATCAATTTTTGGAGTACATCCGATTGTGCTGAAATTTGGCAGGTGTTTATAATCCCGGTGACAGTGCATTTGTTAGAGGAAAAAACAAAATGGCGGACGAGTTTTGTGATTATGGTACGATTCGATTCAAAATTGGTATGTGGGGGTTTTCGGGAACGAAAATTGTGAATTTGTCGTCAAAATAAAAAAATTCAAGATGGCGGACAAATTTTGTGATTATGGTCAGATTCGATTCAAAATTGGTATGTGGGGGTTTTCGGGGTCGGAGATTGTGAATTTTTGTGAAAATTCAAAAATTCAAAATGGCGGTTTCAAGACGGCGGACAAGTTTTGTGATTATGGTTCGATTCGATTCAAAATTGGTATGTGGGGGTTTTCGGGGTCGGAGATTATGAGTTTTTTGTCAAAATTAATAAATTCAAGATGGCGGCTCCAAAATGGCGGAGAAGTTTTGTGATTATGGTCCGATTCTATTCAAAATTTGTATGTGGGGGTTTTGAGGTCGGAGATTATGAATTTTTCATCAAATTTAACAAATTTAAGATGGCGGACGAGTTTTGTAATTATGGCCCGATTCGATTCAAAATTAGTATTTAGGGGATTTTGGAAAAACTTTCAATTCAAATCATTCATGTACGTTTTGGTCAATCAAAACATTATTGTAGTGAGAATAATCTACCTGGAAAATAACCGCGGGAATGATTTGAGGTATTTATGACCACGCATAACTTTTTACTGAGACGTCCGATTCCGATAATTCTTTTTTCAGTGGATAGGATCTACTTCGAAGTTGGTCCCATTCGAATTTAAAAGATGGAATCCAACCCTAAGGGTAGCAAAATGAAGGATATTAATCACTCACCCTCTGAATTCTGGTCCGTTAACCGATTCTATCAAGCATAACTTTGTACTGGGTTCTTCGATTTGGATGATTCTTTTTTATAAGATAGGGTATACCTCATAGTTGATCATATTTGGATTTCGAATGGCATTATCCGCCCTTACTGGTAGAAAAATAGGATATAATTGATTTTTCACTTGTGAACATTGGCACACATATGTAGTTGACAACGACAGATCGCTATTATCATTATTTTTGTTCTACAGCCGTCACAATCATTATATTCTATGAGAGGATTGAATGATATACAAAGTAATTAAATAAACTTACCAGAGCAACAAAAATAATTTATATGACAACAAATAGTAAAAGTAGATGATCATCAAAAAACAAGTAGGTAGTAATCAGTAGATTTCCGCCACAAAAAATTGAAAAATAAAAACTTTTTAACAAAAAATTAAACCGACGAAATACGGAACTGAAAAGTAAAATATAAAATAAACCTTCTTAGTCTCAATAACTGAGCTCCTAAACTAATGTAAGTAACTAATTTTGAGTCGGCGCCAAACGAACAATCAACGAAGATCATTAAATTACTTCAAAAAAATTATCAACTCGATGCCATCTTTTCACACGTTACCTAATTCATTTGTTTGTTTGTTTGGCGCCGACTCAAAATTAGTAACTTACATTTGTTAAATAGCTTAGTTATTGAGACTAAGAAGGTTTATTTTATTTTTTACATTTCAGTTCCGTATTTCGTCGGTTTAATTTTTTGTTAAAATGTTTTTATGTTTTTATTCTTTGACAAAGTACATTTTTTATCAGACGTCTGTCATCAATTTGCATGAAAAGTGAGGAATGAATCAAAACCGGTTCAGTTCATTATATAATTTTGCGAGGAAGTTGAATTTCAGTTCGAATTATCTCTTTAAGGTCTTCCAAATTGGTAGGTCGATTCATGTACACTTTACTTCTTAAGTAACCCCAGAGAAAAAAGTCCATAGGAGTTAAATCTGGGGACCTAGCAGGCCATTCGAGCTGACCGCGATTGGGTTCATTGAGAAAATCTCTAAGCACTCGAGCATAATGTGGACCTGCTCCATCCTGATGGAACCAAATAAGAGAAACTCGACCAGGTTGATTGATGTCGAAAATGTTACAGTTGAATATGATACTACATACGTTTGTAACATTTCCAAATGATTTCCACCCATCACAGTACCGTCAAAGAAATAAGGTCCTACGATGGTATTTCTGAGAATCCCAGCCCACACAGTTACTTTTTGAGGATATTGGATATAAGCTTCCATCATCCAATTGGGATTTTATGTGGCCCAATAACGACAATTTTGCGTATTCACATACAGAAATATGATTCGTCGGAAAATAAGCCATTAAATTCAAAGCTATTATTTTCATTACACACTTCTTGCATAATGTCACAAAACTCCATGAGTCTATCGAAGTGATCTTCAATAAGTTCATGTATGAGTTTAACCTTATATGGATGTGATTTGGCTTTTCTTAGAATTTTCTGCACAGCACCACGACAGATCTCATTGTTGTCAGATAAAGTGGTAATTGGACAATGAGAATTTCCTTCAATTCCAAGTAATACATTCAATTGAGTGTCTTCGGCAACGGTAGGCCTGTCACTCTTAGGCTTATGCCTAACATTGCCAGTCTCATTAATTTTATGTAATATTTTGCTTACCCTCGATTTGCTTATTGGTTATCGATCAGGATATTTTCCATTGAAGATGTCGCATTCTTCTGCCATACTTCTTTTACGATCGCCGTAACCAAAGATCTTCAAAACTTCTATTTGCTGTTTTTCTGACAGCACCATCGTAATTGCAAATAATTTCTTTTAGGGTAATATTTTTCAGAAAGGTATATTGAAGACCTAAAAAGAGAGAGAGAGATTTATTAACTACGTCCATATATATATATATATAGATATATATATATATATATATATATATATATATATATATATTATATATATATATATATATATATATATATATATAAAAATAAATTTGTAGCAGGTCATTAAGAAAAAAAAATTTAAAGTAAAAAGTTACAAGTTAAAAGAAAAATACTAAATTTCCTACGTGATACATCACATTACAACACAAGAATAAAATAAGGTTAACTCAGAACTCAGTCATTGTAAACAATACAAAAAGGGGTATAAGAGTTGAATTGACAAACACATTAAAAGCCTAGATCATACACGTTAAAAATATAGTTCAAAAAGTCATTTACGGAGTAAAAACAGTTCATCAGTAGACAAGATTCCACTGATCTCTTAAAATTGTAAAAGTTCATATTTCTTATTTCCAAAGGTAATTTATTATATAGGTTTATATTCAATGAATTTTTCTGTAATACAGAGAGTATATATCTTGGTGTTTTCAAGAGGTTCCCTGCCTTGTTTGGTGCTGATTCGTGTCCGCTGAAAGAGCAAAATCTGATCTTTTTTATGAATTTCAAGCAAGGTGGAATATATGAAAGCGGTAGGAAGAGGTATGATCTGGTGATGAATACATAGAGCATGGCAGTGATCTCTATAGCCCGCCCCTAATATTATTCGAATAACCCTTTTTTGTAAAACAAATATTTGGTTTGAATGGGACGAATTACCCCACAAGACAATTCCATAAGCCATATAACTGTGAAAAAGTCCAAAATAGCTCTCACAGTATCTGCACCAACAAGGTTTTTCAATCTGCGAATCAAGAACGTGACGCTTGATAATTTTTTCGACAGATTTTCCACGTGACTCTTCCAGTTGAGTTTGTCATCAATGGATATACCAAATAACTTGACACTATCCCCACCTGTTAGTGAGGAGTTTGAAGATATAATAAGATTCTGATTTTTCGCAGAATTGGGCATAACCTTATTTGAACAAGACCACTCATTTGTCATTTGCAAGGTGAGTTTGGAAGAGTCAATCAGTTCCTCTAATTTACTATTACGATCTATCAGTGTGGTGTCGTCAGCAAAGAGAATGCATTTTTTCGGTAATATATGATAATATAAAACATTGATATACAAAATGAATAGGGTTGGACCCAAAACAGAGCCTTGTGGAACCCCATGGACGATTTGCATTAATGCTGATTTGGCGCCTTCAACCGAAACACACTGAGATCGCCCATACAAAAAAGACCTAAAAAATTCCAATGGAATTCCACGAATGCCATAACAGAAAAGTTTCTCAAGTAATATATCGTGGGATACACAATCAAAAGCTTTAGTCAGATCACAAAGCGTTAAAAAAGAATGCTCCCCCTTCTCGAGTCCATCAACTACATTCGAAATAACGCTCAGAATAGCTCTCGTAGTTGATTTATTTTGTCTAAAGCCAGCCAGGACACAGCAAGGAGTTTGTTCGATATGCTGCACAACAAATCAATTCAATACCGACATATGGTAACTAAGAGAACTTGTCTGGTTTCTAAGGGCTTTCAGATGTTTTCATAGCCTACTAAAGTTTGCCAATATACTCGTACTAACTACTAAGTAATTCTCAGGTTTTCATTGCAAAATAAATATTGAAAAAAATTTTAAGAAATATGAACACTGCTTTCCTTTATACTCAGTATACTGTAACTTGAAGTGTTACATATGACCTATGTGGTATGGTTGAACTCAGAAAACTCATGGGCTTTCAAATTTTGATAGAAAAATATACTTTTAATTTGAAAATCGATGACGTCATATCTTGTATGGGGGAGAATGAAAAAAGGTGGTAAACTAAAATCGACCTGCCCGAACATTACCTTTGAAAATGATTAAGATAATGGAGAGTTTCCACACTTTATGAACGCACTGTATGAATTACCCAGTAGCACTACAGTACGTTTCAAAAAGATTGCACCATATTTTTTTTTATTATCCATTAGTCAGAAAATGTTATTCTTAAAGAACATTTGAGCATTGCGGAAAACTTGCATCTTTGTTGTCAAACTTCTAAATTTCCAAATAGTGTACAGGAGAGAACACAAAATAGGAGTTTACGAGTAAACTACCCATATTTTTAACCGACGAAACCAAAAAGGAGGAGGTTCTCTAGTCGACGCGTATATTTTTTTTATGTGTGATCACGCATAACTTTTTACTGAGACGTCCGATTCCGGTTCTTCGATTTGGATGATTCTTTTTTTATTAGATAGGGTATACCTCATAGTTGATCATATTTGGATTTCGAATGGAATTATCCACCCTTTCGGGTAGAAAAAGAGAGGAAAATTGATTTTTCACTTGTGAACATTGGCACACATACAGTAGAATCCGTTTATTATGACTTCGCCTATTATGACGTAATTACACAACGAAGTTTGGTTTTCATATAAAATTCTTTGTAACAAAGTCGGATATAATGACTTCGCTTACAGTAACATGTCGCTTATTATGACCCATTTTTAATAAATGTTGTCCGTTTATAGTGACGGACATGATTATTTATTACACCTTCGGCAATGTTCGTTGATTCCCGACGACGTTCGGCACGGCAGTGGCTTGTTTTTGTTTGGAATCTCAGTGAGTACTTGATAGTTGAACGTCACGCATTGTTTTTAGTGATATCCTATGCAAAAAAAATGTCATCTCAACGTCGTAAAGCATTTACAATTGAGGAGAAAGGCGCAATAATATGCAGATTAGAAAATGGAGAATCAAACTCTTCTCTCGCAAAGGAATTTGGCGTGGGTCATTCGACAATCGCAATGATTTTCAAAAACAAGAGCCGGATTAAGCAATCGTTCAATTCAAATGTTTTGAAACCGAAGCGTTAATTCAGTGGTTTAAAATCACGAGAAACAAAGGAATGCCCGTCAGCGGCCCTATGCTACAGGAAAAGGCAAATATTTTTGCCACGCGTTTTGATATTCTCGACTTCAATTGTTCTGCAAGCTGGATCAGTCGTTTCAAGGTTCGACAAAACATTGTGGCGGGAAAAATTGTCGGTGAATCTTCGTCTGTTGATCAAAATTTAACAACCAACTGGTTGACGTCTGTATATCTACGAAGACAATTTTCTGATGATGCGATATTTAATGCTGATGAAGAGGCATTAAAGGCTGCAGAATTATTATCACGATTTGTTCATAAATATAAAAAATTTGACCATGGCAATTCTTCTATAACAATAGTATTAGAGACTGTTATTACAATAGAATGAAAAAACAAAAGCAGACAAAAATTACAGATTTCTAAAGTAAATGAAAAATATACATACAATACATACATGTATTACGTGCAATTTTTATTGTTATTTAATATGCTATGATACTCTATCAAAATAAGTATTTACCTAAAAAAAAAGAAGGCTGTTTTTTTTTCACAAAAATGCTTTGTATGACGTCCGCTTAGTATGACGTGTTTGTCAATTCCCTTCGATGTCATTATAAACGGATTCCACTGTATGTAGTTGACAATGACAGATCGCTATTGCCATTATTTTTGTTCTCCTACATCCATCACAATCATTATATTCTATGAGAGGATGGAATGATATACAAAGTAATGAAATAAACGAACCAGAACAACAAAAATAAGTTATATTACAACAAATAGTAGGAGTAAGTATTTTGGAAGTAATCAAAAAACAAGTAGGTAGTAATTGGTAAATTTCAGACACAAAAAATTTAAAAATAAAAACTTTTTAACAAAAAATTAAACCGACGAAATACGGAACTGAAAAGTAAAAAATAAAATAAACTTTCTTAGTCTCAATAACTGAGCTCCTAAACTAATGTAAGTAACTGATTTTGAGTCGGCGCCAAACAAACAAGCAAGTGAATTAGGTAAGGCGTAAAATTGTGGCATCGAGTTGCGCGGTGACATTCTGATAATTTTTTGAAGTATTTCAATGATCTTCGTTGATTGTTTGTTAGGCGCCGACTCAAAATTAGTTACTTACGTTAGTTTAGGAGCTTAGTTATTGAGACTAAGAAGGTTTATTTTATTTTTTACTTTTCAGTTCCGTATTTCGTCGGTTTGTTATCGACATTATCAAAAAAGTTTAAGTAGGATTTTTTTTTTCATATTTTATGGTTCTAGCCTCATAAAGTGTCATATTACTATAATAATATTTCAATGCATAATTTCGCTCAATTTATTATTTGTACTACAATATCGACGTTTATTGAAAATGGTTTGAATTTTTACAAGTTTTATGGTGCAAATTTGATATTTTAATCTGAATGTATGTCCATAGTAACTATCAGTATGATTTAACGGAAGAAAATAATCAACTAAATTATTTAACTGTATATGATAAATATGTGAATTATGCTTTGTTAAAAACAATACGCTACTGAAAAGGGAAACATTCCACATCTGATTTTATGAATATCCTGTTCATATTTTCAACAAATCAATACGCTACTATAATATCAGTGAATTTTTTCTCTTAATATCACGAAAAGTCACTTGCGATCTAATTCCAAATCGACCAAACTTCCCAAGAAACGTGTAGGCATATTAGCGTCGACCTTCATCAACTGTCAATAGCAAGGCCTCGCCGAAGCCAACTTTTGCCATATTTCGAGTGGGAGACGCTGAAAAAGCGCTGCGACTAGATGAAAAAGTCTAAGAAGTGGCTCGTCAATTCTACCGATTGTTTCTAGATCCGAGACACAGCACGCTCGACGGACGGCGTAAGTAGACTTGCAGACCGTGGTGGAAAGTGGCTTTAACCGTGGACGCGGAGTGCGTTTGGGGTTTTCGATTGTGATAAGTGTTCACAAAGGAGGAATTTATAATCTAGGGTGAGTTATTCTTACTTTGTATTATTCGTAGTGGAATATTATTGATGAGCCAATTTCAATTTAAAAAAATTATTAACAATAAATAATTGTTTAAAAACTAAGGAACACGCTTTGATAGAAAACTAAACTAAAAAGTAGCAAATAATTTTAAATGAGTTTGAAATAAGAATACAGTGATTAACAACAAATTTATTTCATCTTAAAAAAGGTTGGGGTGCTTGATGTCAATTGTTGAAATTTCATGGACAGATATCGGTAACAGTAGAATCATTATGAAAATATCTTAAAAAGCACCCCACGCTTTTTTACGATGAAATAAATTTGTTGTTAATCACTGTATTCTTATTTCAAACTCATTTAAAATTATTTTCTACTTTTTAGTTCAGTTTTCTATTAAAGCGTGTTCTTTAGTTTTTAAACTATTATTTATTTTCTACTTTTTAGTTTTGTTTTCTATTAAAGCGTGTTTTTTAGTTTTTCAAACTGTTATTATTTATTTTTTTCAACTATTATTCTCCAATTTTGAATAGAATCGGACCATAATCACAAAACTCGTCCGCCATTTTGGAGCCGCCATTCCGAATCCTTCAATTTTGACAAAATAATCATAATTCCCCCCAAAAACCCCCCATTTTAATAAATCCAAATCCAAAAGCCGCCATTTTCCTTTTCACAAAAATCAAATTAAATCAATTCAAAATATACTTTATTGTCGGAAGATTAGTATCTCATCGACAAAGTCTTGAAAAAATAACAGTAAATGTATATATATAATATAAAAACACATGTCACGCAACAATTAAAAGATAACTATAAATAAGATAAAATACATTCACATAAGCAAAAGCAACATATATAAAAATTTAGCACCTTATGTCATTTTTAGAGAACCAAATAATCAAAATGTACTTTATTGACTGAAGAAAAATACATTCTTATTGTTAAAGTATCGAAGACTATTCACACAAAGATAGTCGAGTCAAATATACTTAGTAGTCGAATGAAAGATTTTCCACACAAAGTATAGTCTAAAATGGAACAATATAAATAATAAAATATAATATTAAAATGTAAAAATGTAAAAATGTAAAAATGTAAAAATGTAAAAATGTAAAAATGTAAAAATGTAAAAATGTAAAAATGTAAAAATGTAAAAATGTAAAAATGTAAAAATGTAAAAATGTAAAAATGTAAAAATGTAAAAATGTAAAAATAAAAATGTAAAATGTAAAATGTAAAAATGTAAAATGTAAAAATGTAAAATGTAAAAATGTAAAAATGTAAAAATGTAAAAATGTAAAAATGTAAAAATAAAAATGTAAAAAAAATGTAAAAAATGTAAATGTAAATATTATGAATGTTAAAAATTAGTTGCTGTGTAATTTGAAAAACGTTAGCATTAATAAAAAATTAGGTAATCTGGTAGAATTCGTCGAGATTATAACAAGCATTCTCCGAATAATTTTTTTTACCGATTTCCTAAACTTTTGTTCATTTTCGATTTTTTTTAGGTGCAAGGGCAGGTGATTGAATAACTTTTTGCTTTCGTAGATTATGGAGTTCTTAGTTAGAGTTGATTTGGGAATAGGCAGTTTAATGTTTAGAGAAGAGCTGCGGGTATTTTGCGTCGCCGACAAATATCTGAATTCTTTAAAAAAAAATTGGATCAAGCATACAGTTTCCAAAATGAAAATGCAGGCCAGGGGCAGAATTCCATGGACCAAAAATAATGGTCTACATGAGTCCCTCGAATTGGCTTTGCACATATATCTCAGAGCTCTCTTTTGGAGCAAAGAATCATAATATTGGACCCCAAAAACCCCCACATACCAATTTTGAATAGAATCGAACCATAATCACAAAACTCGTCTACCAGTTTGGAGCCGCCATCTTTTTTTGACAGAAGAATCATAATCTCTGACCACGAAAACCCTCAGATACCAATTTTGAAGCGAATCGGACCATAATAACAAAACTCGTCCGCCATATTGGAGCCGCCATTTTTTTTTTTTTTTTAAACAAAAATTTCTCAATGCATTGTCACCGGAATTATGTACACCTGCCAAATTTAAAATCATTCGTACGTCTAGAAGTGGGTCAAAATCGCGCCCAAAGGAGTCGGTTACAAACAAACAAACATACAAGTGAAGCTAATATAAAGCGTGTAAAAAAAAAACCTTTTTAAAGACAAGCTTTTATTCAAAAGCGCTGAAAAGTAAAGAATAATAGCTTTGGATGTACAACGTAGGTTATTCCGTGAGTTATAGATTCAAAAGCTTGTCGCGCGGTAAATATAAAGTTAACGTACACATGCACTCTGAATATAGGGAAAAACTGTTCTTACGTTCCCGAATCCAACCAATTTCTTACGTAAAAAGAAGGAACACAACCTAACCTAACTTGGCCAACATTGCTATCCAAGTTGAATGCAAGCCAATTAACCTTACGAAGCGACGCTTCGCTGCGCTCGTAATCATGTCGTTGGCAGTATGAATTCTTTAGAAAAATATTAGTGGCCCTGAAAAGGGCCTTTTTTTTCGACGTAAACTGATTCAATAATCTTTCAATTCGCTCGTTCATCTTCATTTGCCATATGGATGTAAATCGTCGGCCTGTTTTCGGGGATCGTATGAAACCTCCCAGCTAATTTCAAAAACTTCTTAGTTATGAAAAAATTTAATGTACATTTTATTGTCCGTATCAAGAATATTTTGCGAAAAAAAATTATTGGCGAACGAATACGCAAATATGCTGCTAACGAACAGAAGGACATGTTGGAACCCTCCTACACATTCGAATATTGAAGGAGCAAAACCACATTTTTTTTAACTTTAAAAGGCCATAATTTCCAAATTATATTTTTCGCGCTTAAATTTCGATTGCTTAAGCGTTTTTATCGAGCTTTGATGTGATAATTATGTGATTATTTCGTGAAAATTTGGTAAAAATTTTGCGAAAATCCGGGTTGGCCCAATTTACTTGAATAGTTGGCAACGTGGCATGTCCATAAAACGCCAAGATCAAAGCGCAATGCAACCACCAATATTTGATTTTTGACATTTCATGTGAAAGATTAAATGAAATGTAATCGGAGTTTTATCACGACTTTATCGAACATTAAGTGATTTTAATATTACTTAAACGTTAAATGAGTATACAGTTGATATTTTAGTGTAAAAAGCTATTCTTTAAATCAGCTTGCAGTTTCCAAAATTCCATAACATCTGTTTATGGGCCTTCGGGTGCCCATGTTTCCCAAAATTATCTTTTCCGCGCTAAATTTTCGATTACTATACTGTTCTTATCGTCTTCTGAAGCGCCTGTGAAAATTTCCCCATTTTCAAGCACCGTTTTCTCGCACACAAATCACTCAAAATGCCTCCTTCTTTCTACCAGCATAAACAATACACCCTAAATCACTTATTTTCGGTACAACTTTGCAAAAAATCTCGTCGTTTTTATCGAAAACATCCTCCTTTTTACACAGTTCCAAATAAACAAACTTCACATATTTGACAGATGAAACAAGTAACTTTGCCTTATTTTTCATGTTGGTAATAAATGAATCACCGCCAACTTTAGGAATTCAAATATGTTTGCAATTGTTGTTGGGCACCATTTTGCATAACAATATGGATTCAAAAATAATAGTTTAAAAAAACTAAAAAACACGCTTTTATAGAAAACCAAACTAAAAAAATAGAAAAGAAGAAAAAAATTGATCTTATTTTAAAAAAAGCGTGGGGTGCATGGTATCAATAATTATATAGTACATTACACACCTAGGGCAGTAAAGTAAGAAATGTCTCAGATCACAGGTAATTGTTAACCGAGGCGATTCCATGCACCCCACGCTTTTTTTTTTTAATAAAATAATGTATTTCCTTATTTTCTATTTTTTTAGTCTGGTTTTCTATAAAAGCGTGTTTTTTAGTTTTTTTTTAACTATTATTTTTTTATTTTTTGATTTAAAAATTATTTTTTAACAAATTATTTTTTTGAAAAAAAAATTGTCATCGGACCTCGATAAATCTACAGAGTTTGAATGAAATCTGACCGTTTAAAGTGGGTCAAAATCGCGCCCAAAGGAGTCAGTTACAATTTTTTTTTTTTTTTTTTATGTTCTGGTTCCCACGAAAAGGGATATCCTGTGATACAAGTGAAGCTAATATAAAGCGTGTAAAAATAGGCTAAAAAAAGCATATGAGCAGCTATTAAATCAAGCGAGATATTTGAAATTATTTTTTTTATTAATAAAATATAATTTTTTCACATGGTGTTTATGGTTAATCCAAGATATTGTTGGTAAAGGAAGGAGAAAGTGTTGCTCATATTTGAATTCGAAAAGTTGATTCATTTATTACCAACATGAAAAATAAGGCAAAGTTACTAAATTTCATCTGTCAAATGTATGAAGTTTCTTTATTTGGAACTGTGTAAGAAGGAGGATTTTTTTCGATAAAAACGACGATATTTTGTGCAAAGTTGTGCCGGAAATAAGTGAATTAGGGTGTATTGTTCACGCTTTTTTTTTTTTTTTATATGTTCTGGTTCCCACGAAAAGGGATATCCTGTAATGTTCAGAGAACATCGTGGGAACCAAGGGAAAGAAGGTAGGAGTTGGTGTTCTTCTTAAATTTCTGGAGGTTGTATGCCTCGGGGAACACCTCCCTCGGCAATGAGTTCCAAAGCCTCGCAGTTCGTTGGATGAATGAGTCTTTGGAAAGTGATGTTCTGCAGGTCTCCAAAGTGACCACGAATGGGTGTGAAGACTGAACTTGACGGGTTAATCTCGAAGAGACTGCCAAAGGAGGAACGATTGTTGATATTTCAGAAGAGCATCGCCCATGAAAATATCTATAAAATAGAGACAAATCGCCAACTTTTCTACGGTGTTCCAGACAAGTGAGCAAGTTTGTAAGCGAGGCATCACCGACGAGACGAATTGCCCTTTTTTGGACAGAATCCAATAGCTTCAGGATATGTTTAGGTGCCGCACTCCAAATATGGGAACAGTATTCCAGGACAGGTCGGATCTGTGCCTTATAGATCATAAGCAGCTGACTGGAGGTGAAATAGCTCTTGGCACGAAACAAAAGACCAAGTTTTTGGGATGCACTTTTGGCAATAGACCTCACGTGATTTTCCCAGGAAAGGTTATTGCTGATAGTAATACCAAGCATCGATATGGATGACTTCAGTGGTATGGTTACTCCTGACAAAGGTTATGTTAGGCACAGTGAGATCGGCTTTTCTAGAGAAAAGACATGCTTGTGTTTTGTTTGCATTGAATTCTACCAAGTTATTGGATCCCCATTCGAGAATTGTTGCTAAGTCCATATTTATATTGTTAACATTTCTTCCTTGTTCATTTCTGGTTTCACGGGCTGATATAGGGGCCCTGGAAGAGAAAGCGGTATGGAGGGTACTATCATCGGCAAAGCTGTGTACAGGACATGAAGTTGCTTTCAACAGGTCGTTGATGTGAAGTAAAAATAGTGTTGGTGCTAGAATGGATCCTTGCGGAACACCAGCATTTATGAGTAGAGTGTCAGATGAAACTCCATCGACCACTACATGGAGAGACCTGTTTGAGAGGAAACTAGCAAGCAGAGAACACAGCTGAGGGGGCAAGCCATAAGATGGAAGCTTGGCGAGGAGTCCCTGGTGCCAAACTCGATCGAACGCCTTGGAGATATCTAATGCCACAGCTAAAGTTTCTCCATACTTTTCAATAGATAGCTGCCATATATGTGAGACGTATGCGAGCAGGTCACCAGTTGATCTCTGATGGCGGAAGCCATATTGCCTATCATTGATAATTCCTGAGTCTTCCAGATATTTCATGAGCTCGATGTTGATGGCTTTTTCCATGACCTTTGAAATAATAGATAGCAGTGCGATAGGTCTGTAGTTGCTAGGTAGGGTCTTTTTTCCTTTTTTAGGGACTGGCTGAACTCTTGCAATTTTCCAATTGGACGGAAATACTCCCAAATTGTAAGAGTGGTTGAACAACTTGCAAAGAACAGGTGTTAGTTCGGGGGCACATTTCTTGAGAACAATCGGCGGGATTCCGTCAGATCCACAGGCTTTGTTGGTGTTGAGACCCAGCAAAATCTTTCTGATAGTACGTTGGCGAAAGGTGATCTCGGGCATGTGACTGTCAATAGGTGTAATGTTCGGGGGTTGTTTTCCCGAAGAATCCAGAGTGGAATTTCCAGCAAATAGATGTGCAAAGATATTGGCTTTTTCCTGGGCAGTCGTTGCTAGTGTTCCATCTTTTTTGGTTAGGGGAGGAAAAGAGCTGGAAGTGAAGTTTCTTCCCACAGCTTTGGCGAAAGACCAAAATGAACGGGATCCGTTGGGACATTCAACAAGTTTTGATCTTATTTTGGCATTATGAGCATCTTTTGAACATTCTATTGTCTCTTTGCATATGCCTCTAGCCTCAACATATGCTGCTCTGGTCTCAGGTCCCGGATTTTTTTGCCATCGATGGTATGCTGCCTGTTTGGAAGCCACAGCTCTAGAGCAGTTTCTGTTAAACCAGGTCTTATCGGATGATGTTCTTCTTTCGGTATTCGGTATGTAAGTTTGCATCCCCAACATGATGATTTCAGAAATTGTCTCAGCACATCGTGTTGGATCTACTGAAGAGAAACAAACTCTCTTCCATGGAAACGCTGAGAAAAACATACGAAGACCTTCCCAGTCGGCCGAATTGTAATGCCACATGAGACGGGGTGGTATTGTGCTGCTCGATGGTAAATGGAAAGAGCATATTGTGGAGATGAGGGTGTGATCAGAGTTTCCAAGTGGGACACAAACTTCTATTCTATACGGGTCAGGATTGGTGGTGAGGAAAAGATCTAGTGTATTGGCAGACTGGTTGTTGACATCAGGGATGCGGGTTGGTAGCTCGACCAGTTGTTCTAGACCATGAGTGATGGCGAAGGCCTCAGCTTGACGACCTGCATCATCTGTTTTGTTAGAGAATTTGAGCCAGGCAGCATTATGTACATTAAAGTCCCCCATGATTATGGTTTCAGCTGTTGGATGGTTCTCCTGAATGTAGTCCAGTTTGAGTGGAAAGAAGGAGGCATTTTGAGTGATGAGGTTAAAAAAAATTAAAGTGCTCTAACTCGGGAACAGTATGAGACCGTCGCATTTTTCTTCGTGTTCAGGAGGCAAAAACACGTAAGGAAAGTTTTTTTCCTAGATTCAGAGTGCATGTGTACGTTAACTTTATATTTACCGCACATCCAAAGCAATTAATATTTACTTTTTAGTGCATTTGAATAAGATGATGCAGGTCGTCAAGCTGAGGCCTTCGCCATCACTCATGGTCTAGAACAACTGGTCGAGCTACCAACCCGCATCCCTGATGTCAACAACCAGTCTGCCAATACACTAGATCTTTTCCTCACCACCAATCCTGACCGATAGAATGAAGTTTCTCCACTTGGAAACTCTGATCACCTCATCTCCCGACTGCTCTTTCCATTTACCATCGAGCAGCAGCAATACCATCACGTCTCATGTGGCATTACAATTCGGCCGACTGGGAACGTCTTCGTATGTTTTTCTCAGCGTTTCCATGGAAGAGAGTTTGTTTCTCTTCAGTAGATCCAACACGATGTGCTGAGACAATTTCTGAAATCATCATGTTGGGGATGCAAACTTACATACCGAATACCGAAAGAAGAACATCATCCGATAAGACCTGGTTTAACAGAAACTGCTCTAGAGCTGTGGCTTCCAAACAGGCAGCATACCATCGATGGCAAAAAAATCCGGGACCTGAGACCAGAGCAGCATACGTTGAGGCTAGAGGCATATGCAAAGAGACAATAGAATGTTCAAAAAATGCTCATAATGCCAAAATAAGATCAAAACTTGTTGAATGTCCCAACGGATCCGTTCATTTTGGTCTTTCGCCAAGCTGTGGGAAGAAACTTCACTTCCAGCTCTTTTCCTCCTAACCAAAGAAGATGGAACACTAGCAACGACTGCCCAGGAAAAAGCCAATATCTTTGCGCACCTATTTGCTGGAAATTCCACTCTGGATTCTTCGGGAAAACAACCCCGAACATTACACCTATTGACAGTCACATGCCCGAGATCACCTTTCGCCAACTTACTATCAGAAAGATTTTGCTGGGTCTCAACACCAACAAAGCCTGTGGATCTGACGGAATCCGCCGATTGTTCTCAAAATGTCCCCGAACTAACACCTGTTCTTTGCAAGTTGTTCAACCACTCTTACAATTTGGGAGTATTTCCGTCCAATTGGAAAATTGCAAGAGTACAGCCAGTCCCTAAAAAGGCAAAAAGACCCTACCTAGCAACTACAGACCTATCGCACTGCTATCTATTATTTCGAAGGTCATGGAAAAAGCCATCAACATCGAGCTCATGAAATATCTGGAAGACTCAGGAATTATCAATGATAGGCAATATGGCTTCCGCCATCAGAGATCAACTGGTGACCTGCTCCATACGTCTCACATATATGGCAGCTATCTATTGAAAGTATGGAGAAACTTTAGCTGTGGCATTAGATATATCCAAGGCGTTCGATCGAGTTTGGCACCAGGACTCCTCGCCAAGCTTCCATCTTATGGCTTGCCCCTCAGCTGTGTTCCCGCTTGCTAGTTTTCTCTCAAACAGGTCTCTCCATGTAGTGGTCGATGGAGTTTCATCGACCTCTACTCATAAATGCTGGTGTTCCCAAGGATCCATTCTAGCACCAACACTATTTTTACTCCACATCAACGACCTATTGAAAGCAACTTCATGTCCCGTACACAGCTTGCCGATGATAGAAAAAGCTTGTCTTCAAAAGTGTTTATAATTAATCATTTTATTTTGTGCTTTTTAGTAAGTACACCTTAATCTATGCATTTTCGTTAATGCATCGTCATTATGAGGCCTTTTTCCTGTGAGTTCTGAGCTGAGCTATGTAGTTCTCCAACGAGAAGACCATCTAAAGATCAACTCGTCCGCCATCCTGGAGCTGCATCTTCAATTCATGAATTCTGACAGAAAATCAATATGTTTCGACTAAATTCATAATCTCCGACCCCAAAAATCCCGACATACCAATTTTGAATAGAAACGGTCCATTATCACAAAACTTGTCCACCATCTTGGAGCCGCCATCTTGAATTTATGAATTTTGACAATGAATTCACAAACTCCGACCCCAAAAACCCACACATACCAATTTTGAATAGAATCGGAGCATAACAGAGATCGTCGGCAATTTTGGAGCCGCCATTTTTATCTTATGAATTTTGACAAAAAATTCATAATCTTCGACCCCGAAAACCCCACAATACCAATTTTGAGTCGAATCTGACCATAAACACAAATCTCGTCCGCCATCTTAGAGCCGCCATTTTGTTTTTTTATGTAACAAAAACTCCATAATACATTTGTCACGAGAACTATGGAAACCTGCCAAATTTCACGTTAATCGTGCAACTAAAAGTGGGTCAAATTCAACAGGAGAGGGATATTTTGTACATAATATTAAATTACCTCAAAAATCTTTTTCAATACAGTAAAACAAAGGGTAAATATTTCTTGATTCCGTTTATGGGCGGATATTTTTTTAAATTTTACAAAAATCGTGTTGTTTAGAAATTTAACCATTTGAAATCGGAGATTTATGTCCGGAATATTTTCTAGAGCAAAAATAATTGGGACAAACACTTGGCAAAAAGATATTCGATTAAAAAAATTAAAAAATTGAACAAATTCAAATATTCCATAAAAAAATTCATACTCGCCAACAAAGAAAAAATTGATAATCTCTTTTAAAAAGTACAAAAAAAAAAACTAATATCCAACCTAACACCTTTAGCTTCAATTTCTCCCCCATCAAGCGTCAACCATATTTCACACACAACCCCCCTTTTGATGAGTGCTGCAAAGCACAACACAAGCACTCAAGTGTTTAGGTGTAGCAGGCTACTCAAATTGGGTTGAAAAGTTATATATTTAATAATACTCATTTAATATTACTATGATTATATTCACTATGTTGTACATTGCCATCAATAAATAAATTGAAAATTAAATTGAAATTGAAATAAACGACTGTCGAGTTAAATTTGATGAAATTATTTCCCAAAAATCCAAGTCAACCAAAAATATGTTTTACAAAACATGATACATTTTTATTTATTGATATTTATTAAACTAATTCCAATTATTTTTAAAATTCATAACAATTAATAAACCTATGGTGTGGCCAGACGGAAAGGTAGATTTCAGAATTGTATCTCCAATCGTCTTCATACCGTATATAAACAGGGTGTTTGGGCAAACACTATTTTATACCAAATGAAATTTGACACTTGACTTTTTGTTCTTTTTATTAGTCGTCAATATGACACAATATATGACATCTCTTACTAAAAACGACGGGAACTAACAACTCAGTGTGAAATACCTACCCCAATTTCCTCACAATATTTCGACAAATAATTAGTGTGTTTGTTTTCTATCAATGGATTCGTCGTGAAAATTGGAATGAGTGTCTAAAAAATATTGCCATTTAAAAAAAATTAGTTGTTCTCCATTAGTGGTTTGGGACATATCAAACCGCCATTGGTACTCGACTAGGCGGGAACACTGTCATATAATGTTTTTTACTCATCATTCATGTCCAGCAGATTGATTGAAGTGGGTCCATTGCACTCTAGATGCAAAAATAAAAATGCCTCTGAAAACTCAAATGTAATAATAATAATAATATAATAATAATTTTATTTCCTTAAGACAGTTACAAACCATATGGAAAAAGTCAGTCGCTCACATTCAAAATGTTTATATATCTACACACTTAAATTTTAAATAAAATAATACTAAAAAGATAAAATTGATTTCACAGCAGACTGCTACGACAAATATTCATCCAGTCTATAAAAACACTGTTCTGTCAAAAAGGATTTCAACTTATGTTTGAATGATTGTTTTGTGAAGCATTTTTTCACATTTGAAGGAAGAGCATTGTATATTCTAGGAGCCATATGACTGGGAGATTGGTGAGTTATTTTGAATTTTCCAAATGGAATTGAAAAATCATTCTTTTGTCTCGTGTTGAAATTATGATTTTGTTTGTTCCTCACATATATTTCATCATTATTGTCAAATACTAGCATACTCATCTCTGATATGAATAGACATGGCAATGTTAATATTTTCAGGTTTTTAAATATATCTCTGCATGAATCAGTCTGTGAAAGCCCGTCATTGTAAACGTTTACAAGATATCTTCTAGTAGATAAACCCCAAATATTACATAGCCTACTCAACTTGTGCATAAAGTTTGTCAATTGATTATATTGAGTACATGCCGCAAATTTCTATTGAAGGCATCAATTTCAATTTTGAGATTAGGTAATGGGGTAGTCATGAGATTATCTATCCAACCAGAAAATGGTTTGATCCGAACTAGTTAATCAATGGACTGATCGTCTGACTGAATGACAAGTCGTTCATTCTTGATTTGCGAAACCTCAGTTGCGTTTTCTATTTAGAACGTAATTGCTGAAAACCATTCATTCAAAGAAATCAACACCTCTTGCATTTATCACGAAGGGAAGAGTCCATTTTTCCGATATATTAACACGTATCATCAGCGAAAAATGGATTTATCCGAATACTTGTCCAATATGGACTGAACTATGACGTGGAATGACACGTACATGTCTTTAAAATTATTTAGAGTATTGTGGAGCATTGAAACGCTCAGTGAGTGCATTTTTCGAGCGATTATTTTAGGAAAAAGATGAATTGACTGGAAATACATTCACAAGAACAACACCTCTTGATGATTGTGAGTCAGTCGCAAAGGAAGATATTACAATAAATTCATTCAAGTTGACATATGTTGATGGATGTAGACAGTACACTCTTGGGTTCCAATATCTATATTGAAAAATTATTTAAAAAAAACATTTTATACAAATGCACTAAAAGGAAAAAATTATTTCTTTCATTGTTTGATCTTGGTTATTCTGTGAGTAATGTTTTTTTTATAATTTTTATTCTTAACTTTTTAGTTCTGTTTTTATTGACAACTAATAAAAGTTTTTTTTTTTTGTTTAATAATTTTTTGTATTTATGTTGTTAAATAACTAGTTCCTATATGATTTACTTTTGAATTTTGACAAAAAAATCATAATCTCCGACCAATTTTGAATAGAATCGGATCAAAATCACAAAAATGTCCGCCATATTGGAACCGCCATTTTGTTTTTTTTTCTTAACAAAAATATCGTGATGCATTGTACACCCGCCAAATTTCAAATCAATCCGACGATTAGAAGTGAGTCAAATTTAACTTGCAAAATTTGATTACAGGCAGACACACAGACAAACAGACAGACAGACACAGGGACAGGTGAAACTAAATAAAAGCTTGTAAAATCCAATGATAACTAATAATCATGAAGTGTAACTTTGTTTTGTTGATTTTGGAGTTTCCGAATGAGTTTTGGAAATACATATGTGTACAGAGGTATTTAAATATTTTGAAAACCTGCAGTGGTATTCTCTCACTTCTGGAAGGCGTTAGTTTCATTTATAAACACTGATTTACGATTGTCTAATGTAATGAATATCCATATTCATTGTGATTTATTACTTTTCAATAACAATACTTGAGAAAATAACAATGAATTACCGTGCTTTATCATCCATGGAAAATTAGCATTATTATCTAATATTATTATCAAATAGGGTCATAAATTCATCTTCATTGAAATTACATTTATACTGAGTGTTACCATTTTCCCCAGCCAGTTTATGATTTTGTATAACCGTCATTGTGGGCATCCAGTATACAGAGGCATTCCGAAAGAACAAGACTCGAGTGTATTTCAAAAACCAAACAGAATATGTGAACAAAGCTTCTTTTATTCATATTAAAGCTCTGAAGAAGCGAGAAATATACTCGCGAAACGTTAGCGAGGACGTAGAATAGCTTTTTGGTCCAACACTCTACAATCCATCAAACATAACTAATTTGGACGCAATCATAGAAATAACAAACTTAATATGTAAAGTGGAATTAGAAATATAAGAAGGTCGTAGCCGACGGCCCTTACTATTAATGTTCGAAATATATACAGTGCTTCTCAAAAGTCCCCTCCACCCCTCTTATTTTTGGAACGATTATACATAAACAAGTGAAATTTGGAAACTGAATATTAAAGGTTGTAAACTTTCCTACTAGTGATGATAGATGACGTTACAAGGCCATTGTGACCAATAATTTTAAATGGAACCCTACGGCAAGCGACACTTCTTTTAAAAGGTATCGAAAAAACCTATTCAATGATACTAATTTTGTTTGTGTTTATGGCAGTTTTGGCAACTCGCTTTTAAAAAAACGCCAAGCTGTGATGAATTAAATCAGTTAATACTGAAATTCCAAATTGTCAAATAAGCTGACGTTTTTGTTAGTCTCCCTAATTCGACGTTTTTGCAGTTGTCCAAGTTTTTGTACATTTAATAATTTGTGTATTGTTGATCGAACGTTTAACTGTTTTAGCAGCTTTTGGTACTTTTAATATTTTTGTACATTTTGATAATTTGTTAAACTGTTGTGAGCCGATCGTTTATGTGCTTCAAGAAGCGAAATGGTACGTGCTTTAGGTGATAAAGTAGCAGCGATCCTAATTCTTGGTGAAACTGGACAAAATATTCATGCAGCAGAACGCATTTTTAATGAGAGGTTTCCCGATCGCCCCGTTTCGTTTAAGGGAGCTTCTTCGTAAGTTTGAAACAACGGGTAGTATTAATGATGCGAAACGATCTGGCAGACCACAAATTTCTGATGAGAAAAAAATTGATATACTGGCAGAAGTAATAGTTAATCCTACTTCTTCAACAACTCACGTTGCATCTACCTGTGAAGTCAGTCGAAGTACAGTACACGGGGTGTTGAAAAGAAAAATTTCATCCATACAAATTAAAAATGGTTCATCAACTCTCAGACGACGACCCAGACCGAAGACAGAATTTTGTGAAAATATGGCAACTAAAATTAACCAACAGCCAGACTATGTCAAAACAATTTGTTTTAGTGACGAAAGTACTTTCTATCTAAATGGAAATGTAAATACACAGAATGTGAGGTATTGGAGTGACGCAAATCCTCACCAATTTCGTGAAACACATACCCAATTTCCCCAGACGGTGAATGTTTGGGCAGGTATCCTGGGAAACCACATCGTTGGGCCTCTTTTTTTAAATACTCATTTAACTAGTGAGTTTTATCTGGAGCTGTTGCAAAACGCAATAAAACCGTTAATCCTCGAAATTTTGGAAGATAATCCAGATTAATTCGGCAATTTGGAAATAAAATTCCAACAGGATGGTGCTCCTCCACACTATGACGGTGCAGTAAGACGGTATTTGGATGAGGAGTATCGTGGTAGATGGATTGGACGACGAGGTTCAACGGAATGGCCAGCTCAATCACCGGACCTCACACCTTTGGATTTTTTTCTGTTGGGGTACCTTAAATCGGAGGTTTACGCCACTGAACCTGACAATATTGACGTTTTAAATCAACGTATTGTTGCAGAATGTGAGGCTGTTTCCGCAGACACATTTGCGAGAAGAGTTTAAAAATAGGATATTCCACTGTCAGGAAGTAAATGGAGGTCACTTCGAGCAATTTCTTAAGGTAGATACTGATTCTTAAATCTGTAATCAATATCATACTGAATGGAATTTAAATTTTAATGTTTACTAATGAGCCATTAAAACTGCCATAAACACAAACAAAATTGGTATCATTGAATAGGTTTTTTCGATACCTTTCAAAAGAGGTGTCGCTTGCCGTAGGGTTCCATTTAAAATTATTGGTCACAATGGCCTTGTGACGTCATCTTTGACGATTTCGTCATCTATCATCACTAGTAGGGAAGTTTACAAGCTTTAATATTCAGTTTCCAAATTTCCCTTGTTTAGGTATAATCGTTCCAAAAATAAGAGGGGGGAGGGGACTTTTGAGAAGCACTGTATAAGCAATGAAAGTGTATATCCCTTAAAATTGGTGGATAAATATCTCATGAAATAGTTTGGCATTTTAATAATAGTGGGATCTCCATTATTTTTGGCTTTTGTTGACAGATTTGTATTTAAATTTATTTGATAATAAAAAATCTCGTAAGGTAGATTTAGAACCCTTGGTAAGCATATGTTTAAATGTGTGTAAATAATAAAATTTACTTACCTGGCCACCAGACTTTCAGTACTAATGGGCTATTAACGAGATTATAGCGATAATGGTCTATTTACGGTTACAAAATAAATTACCCACCAGATTTGGAAAACAAGAGTGTTTTGAGAACTGACCGCTTTCCAATTTCAGAAATAAAAGGGGGAAAGTTAAACAACATTTAGTCATTACCTACCTAATATTTCGTTGTGTCAGTTGTTTTTATTTTGAAGTGTCAATTCGATTTTTGTGTCGTGAAAAATGTGGCGTCCATGGGCTCATCCTGAAGCTAATACTTCAACTAGTCGACAAATGTTACACCCTCATGGGAAACAAATTATATTAAATGTTTATACTTCCCTTCTGGAACGTGAAATGTCCAAGGATCAGGCTGTGCAAGAAAGTGCTTCTTTAACAAAAACACCGTATTCCACAGTGTTAAAAATAGTGAGTAACCCCATTTTAAAAAGAAAGAAATGAAAAGACTCTGGCGATTCAAGGAAACTAGATGGCTGTGATGTAGATATAATTCAAAGAACAATATATGCCTTGTATAAAGAGCAAATTGTGCCTACACTAGATATTTTAATGCAACGCCTTAAAAAGAATGAAACTGGTAGCCAGTGTTGCAGAGTGACTTCAAGGAAGTCTCTTTTACAAAACGGATTTAAATTTAAAAAACTCACTAGTAGCAGAAAAATCTCAATGGAATATGTGCGTCTTAAGAAATGGAGATTTGAATATTTATTGGCAATAAACGAATTTAGAGAATATGGTAGAACAGTAGTGTATTTGGATGAAACTTGGTTCGATACACACGATATTCCAAACAGAAGTTGGGTAGACTCATCTGACATGTGCCAAACTTATGCGCCGTCTAATAAAGGAAAACGCATTACGATAATTCACGCAGGAACCGAAAACGGTTTTTTACTAAATGCGTTGTCTTTATCGGCAAAGAATATTAAGGATTCTTTAGTCGATTATCATGATGATACTATTTGAAGACTGGTTCCAAAATAAACTAATACCAAATATTCCACCCAACAGTATTATCGTCATGGATAATGCCTAGCTACCACAGTCGAAGACTAGATAAAGCACCATGTTCAAATGACACCAAAGCCACTATACAAGAATATATGTTAAATAACGATATGTACTATGAGGAAAAGTACACAAAAAACAGTTACTAGAAGTTGTACGCAGATATTCGATAAAAAATAAATATTTTTGTGATTCATTGGCTGAAAGCTTGGGACATACGATGCTCAGACTTCCTCCTTATCACTGTATGTTTAACCCAATTGAACATATAGGGCATCAGCTTAAGTCAGCAGTTCGAAGAAATAATACTTCTCCAACCTTAAGTTGAACTGTGGTAGCTCTTATTCAAACAGATACTGCAAACATTCCTGATAGCAACTGGGCCAAGTGTGTTTCCCATATTAAAAATATATGGATACAAAAAAAATTCCCAAAGAAAAGTTTATTATCAATTTGGATGACGACAGTGAAAGTGAAACTGATCTTCGTAGTAATTTTGTTCATAAATACCTATTATCGAGAAACTGAACTTTTTATAAAGTATAAAGTTTGACATTTTACATTAATTAGATATATCATATATTATTATATAATATAATATAATTATATATATATATATATTGATATGTTATGAAAGACCAGAAATTAATTTAAAAAAAAAATTTAAAAAAAAAAATTTTTGAGTTTAAGAGAATTGTTTTTACATATTTTTAAGTTCTATTTCTTTTATGAAGCCTTTGTATGATTTTCATACATTGTCAAGATCATTACAACCTATAATTGTTCAAAAGATAACAAAAAAGTCTAGATTTACAAAATCATCCTGAATAAAATATGATCAACAAAATTATAAGCTTGAAACATACAGTATATGAAATTGTATCTAACTAAAAATAGCCAATGAGAGAACAACAAACTTCTTGATGACAATAGCCAATCAGGGAACAGTATGGTCAGATGTAAGATTGGAAATTGTGAGAAAATAAGAACGGAAAGGTGTCAGAGACAATTATCATTAAATATTGTACATAGTTTGTAAGAAAAGAAAAATATTTTAGTTAATAAGTTTTGACAAATAACCCCAAAGAGTGAAAATGTGACAACAAAGTGCGCGAATTTGAAAATTCAAATGATATGGAAACAGGGAGAAATGGTATACAGGTGACAGAAAACAAAGCCACGAGGAGATTAAAAAAAATTTGAAAAGAACGCCACGTTCGTACTTTAGAAAAAAAAAAATTCAAGAACTTCATGAATATAAGGTAGTTTCTTCATTAGAACCCAATCAACTCAACTTCAGGAGAATTTCAATAAAAATAAATAGCAGCAAACGACATTACCTTTTATGTACTCCATATGAAACTATTTCAAAGCTGATTTCTGGATTTGTATGGTTCCTTTTTGGTATTGGAGAGCCTGAGAGCAGTACGTTGAGGATGATTCAATTTCATGGTGCATATTGTAACAGCGACAGTTCCAGCGTCAGGTATAAACTTTTCTAGTGCACATCACAAACTGAATAACCTCACAAATAACTCGTATCATACCAGAAGAACTCTATTTCACTTTGATATTGAACTATTAAAGAACTTCAACCTTCAAAGTAATAGTGAGGTTGTGTAATTTTTATTCATCACCGTTTCTCATGATTGTCTTTGAAAATTTGTAGAATGACCATAGTATAAGTTATCTATCGTAGGCCAGGTTAATATAAGTTTTCCTGAATAAAGGAAATAATTGTTTTTCGACATTTTCTCGTTTGTTTTCCACAATGATCTGCAATCGTACTTGTAAACATTGAATAGATTGAATTTGACATCAAGCAGTGGCTCTATTGCCTGAACCGGCTATCTGAGACAAAAGGCGTACCAACTGAGTTTAGTCGTGGTAAGAAAAGTGATAACAATTGGCAGCAACAGTGACGTTATTATTATTTATTATATTATTAATTATTATTACATTGCAATATATTTATACATATATTATTATCATATATAATATATAAATAAACAATTCTTAGATTTTTTCTGGTTCTACTTTACCATATGAAAAAAGTATGAGCAAGTAAGATGTATCCAATGAAAGCTGATTCAAGATGGAATTTAAATAATAATTTAGGCATAGAATCACAATAAAAATAATAAAAGTGAAAAAATCTTGTCCCACTTCCTCATCTTCTCAGGTGGAACTGGGATGTCAATTCGAGACCAAATGGCTCATATTCATTTGAATAATCAATAGAATTATTCATACACATACAGGCTCGACCTGAGGAGTTTTCTGGCGTAAAAACGTATTCAATCTTCCACTTGAATACGATTCTACGTGACGTCATTATCATCACGGACTGTAAGAATGCATAATTTCGAATACGATTCAATAATCAAACGTAAACCAAGAAATTTTCTGTTAGAAAGTCGGTAGACAATAAAACTCTAACGATTATTAGTGGAAAGTGGAATGCTCACTACCATTCGACTTGGTTTCAAAAATCTATGAATACGTTTTGAATCCTTTTATATATGACGTCATCGTTTCAACGCCAGATTGGATGCATTTGAATCACAGGACGAACACGTTTTGAATACATGGACGCCAAAAACCAGCTCTGCACTCGAATCTTTGTTATTAAACGAAAGATGTCCACTCTGTGTGAAATTTCACTTTAATCTTCATAGATTTCTATTCCCGTGGTTTACTGTCATGTCTCTTATAATGAATGACCCACTCATTATCAGTTTCAAACATTAATAGCCCGAAAACTGAATAAAAAGTATAATTAGTTGCCAATTATATGTTTATTTCGACAGTAGTTATTTACATATTATGTCTGCTGACTCGTAGTTGGGTATACAGGTCCGTAGCAAGTGACAGATGAGAAATATGACGTTTCCGTGACTTTTAAGCGACGAAAAAAAAGGAGAAGGTTCTCTAGTCGACGCGTATATTATTTTTTTTATGTGTGACCACACATAACTTTTCACAGAGTTATCCGAAGTTGGTTCCATTTGGATTTGAAAAGAAAAATCCACTCCCAAAGGTGGAAAATGGTTAAAAAAAATTTGTATGTAGGGGTTTTCGGGAACGGAGATTGTAATTTTTTTTTCAAAATTCAAAAATTTTAGATGGCGGCCCCAAGATGGCTGACAAGTTTTCTGATTATGGTCCGATTTGATTCAAAATTGGTATGTAGGATTCATGAATTCAAGATGGCAGCTCCAAAATAATAATAATAATATATGTTTATTCATCATAATAATAATACATAATATATACTTATACAAGTGTGCTTGTGAATAAACAGGTGGGTCACAGAAGTAGTATTAACTACTTGTGAATGTGATTTCCATAGTATTTTTTTTTTTTTTTAAATACTTTAAAATGGGTAGAATTTGTATTTTTTTTTTCAAATGGTAAACATGGTAGAAAATTGTGGATTTGCCACATGCAGGTAGTATATTACATCATAAGTGGGCTCTTCTCATTGAGATTTTACATATATTAGAGGGTACGTCACAATCGGGGTAATTTTCCATCACAATCGGGGTAATTTTCCAGTCACAATTGGGGTAATTTTCCAGTACTAATAAAGAAGAGTTATGAAATATACATGATGGATACACACATTGATATACACAAATACACTAATATGCACACATACATATACATCATAAATTGCTCAGTTTTATGTGTTTATCTCTGGTTAACAATTTCGGTAAATATAAGTCTATCTTTGGCAATCCATTTTTTCAATTCTTTTTTAAACGTTCGGTAGTTTTTTATATCTTTCAATTCGTTAGGTAATAAAGCATATATTCTGGGTGCTAAATAATTGGGAAGAAAATTTCATCAATTTTTCGAGTATTGTAGGGGTGTTTATGTAGAGTGAGTTCAATTTTTCCTAGTTTTACGAAAATAATTATTTTTTGACAAAAAATCTGTCTCACATCTCTTATTTGGGATTCGCTGTGTAAAGAGTTTGTGGGAAAATATGCCTTTTTACCGTATATTATTTTTAATATCCATTTTTGTAAAACATGTACTTCATTTGGAAAACAGTCATAACTCCGCCCCAACCTAATACTCCATATGATAGTATAGACTCTATTAGGGAGAAATATAGTGTTTTTAAATGTTTTATGTTTAGGGAATCTTTGAGGTGTTTAAATTTCGATAAAAATCCCCTGAGTTTTCTGACAATTTCTTTTGTCTGTAAGTCCCACCTCATATGGCAATCAACCGTTATACCGAGATATTTTGTTTTTTCCGATTCGGGAATTTGAGAGTTTAATCCGACATTCAAAGGCCCTAAGTTGGGCAGACCATTTATATATGACGTAAAGGGTAAGTAGTTCGTTTTCTTGTAATTTAGTGTCAATTTATTCATTTGTAACCAGTTTGATATATTTGGAAAATCGATTTCTATTTTTTCTTTCAATTTCTGCCAAGTTGGAGCTGTATATAATATGGTTGTATCGTCGGCAAAACTGTTAATTTCGCCGGTAGTATTGAGAAAAAGCATACTGTTCATATATACAGGGTGTAACTGAATAAGTGTAAAACATTTAAGGAGGTGATTCCTCATCGAAAAAAAGATAGGATCTTTCATATAAAGAAACTTCATTGGAGCATCCCTTGTTAAGATACAGCCCCTTAAAGGGGGTACATAAAATTTGTATAACAATTTTTTTCACAAGCACTGAAAAAGTTACAATATTGAAATTAACCTGACGTTTTGTACAACCAAAAAGACACTTAGCCAGTAATTTATTTGGTTTACCCCATGGTTGTAAGGGGTGAAAAACGCAACCCCTAAAATTTATTTCCAATGTAACTTTTTGTCTTATGATTTGTTTACCATTTAAAAATTTATTTCCGATAGCCTGTTTCATTCTAAACAAAAAATGTCTCTTGGGTTTTTTACCCAAAATAAACCAGTAAGCAGCAAAACATTATTTTACGAACAACTACAGAGATACATCGTCATAAATGCGAAAATACGAAACTAATCTATCTAGTAGGTCGCTATTAGCGATAGTGACAATTAAATTGGTATGACGCTGTCAGTTTGGGAATTTTCGAAATTGAATTAATACTAATTGTGTGTTGTTGTTCTGTTCTTAATTTGTTACTTTAATAATTCACTTGTTAATAAAATGGCATACACAAATGAGGAAATGGCTGATATGCATTACGTTTACGGTCTGTCGCAGGGGAATGGGTTAGAAGCTTCTAGAAGATATGCTGAAATGTATCCTCAACGGCAGCATCCTTCACATAGAATATTTGCTCGACTTCATCAACGATTACGAGAATATGGTTCATTCGACAAAAGAACGCAGGATTGTGGTCGCCATCGAGAAATACGAACACCACAGCTTGAGGAAGCAGTACTTAATTTGATTGAAGAACAACCTACTACCAGTACTAGAAAGATTGCTTTCCAGCTAAATGTTGATCATATGACGGTATTTCGAATTTTAAAGGAACAACTCTTATACCCTTACCATCTGCAACGAGTACAGGCACTGTTACCGCGAGACTTTCCGAACCGTCTTGAATTTTGCAATTGGATGATGGAAATGATTAGAAGAAATTGTGACTTTCTGAAGACGATAGAATTCACAGACGAATGTAGTTTTTCTCGGGACAAGATTATTAATTTTCATAATAACCACATATGGGCTGATGAAAACCCTCACGCTATTGTCGAAACTAGCCATCAAGAACAGTTTTCTCTTAACGTGTGGCTCGGAGTTATTGGGGATGATTTAATTGGGCCTCATTTTCTACCTCCTCGATTAAATGGTGAGGCATACGTTCAATTTTTAAGAGAAGTGCATCCAGTACTGCTGGAGGAAGTTCCTTTGGGCGTCAGAAGGGATATGTTTTTTATGCATGATGGGGCTCCCGCCCATTTCAGTCAAGTAGCACGTCAGCATTTAACTGAAACATATGCAAATCAGTGGATAGGTCGAGGAGGACCACATAAATGGCCCGCTCGATCCCCGGATCTCAATCCTCTCGATTTCTCTATTTGGGGCCATTCACAGCATTTGGTATATCGAACTCCTGTTCGCGATGTAGAGGACTTAAGAAACCGCATCATCGATGCGTGCAGGGTAATCAGAGAGACTCCAGGAATATTTGAGCGAATACGTGGCTCAATGCGCCGACGTCTAGACGCATGCGTAATGTTTGAAGGTAGACATATTGAACATTCACTATGATTTCTACATGTTGTGTGTTTTGTTATTAATAACTTAGTTTTGTTTATTACCCTTTAATCGTTTAATGCAGGTACTAACTACAAAATAACAATAAATCCAGTTCGCATTTATGACGATGTATCTCTGTAGTTGTTCGTAAAATAATGTTTTGCTGCTTACTGGTTTATTTTGGGCAAAAAACCCAAGCAATCTTTCTAGTACTGGTAGTAGGTTGTTCTTCAATCAAATTAAGTACTGCTTCCTCAAGCTGTGGTGTTCGTATTTCTCGATGGCGACCACAATCCTGCGTTCTTTTGTCGAATGAACCATATTCTCGTAATCGTTGATGAAGTCGAGCAAATATTCTATGTGAAGGATGCTGCCGTTGAGGATACATTTCAGCATATCTTCTAGAAGCTTCTAACCCATTCCCCTGCGACAGACCGTAAACGTAATGCATATCAGCCATTTCCTCATTTGTGTATGCCATTTTATTAACAAGTGAATTATTAAAGTAACAAATTAAGAACAGAACAACAACACACAATTAGTATTAATTCAATTTCGAAAATTCCCAAACTGACAGCGTCATACCAATTTAATTGTCACTATCGCTAATAGCGACCTACTAGATAGATTAGTTTCGTATTTTCGCATTTATGACGATGTATCTCTGTAGTTGTTCGTAAAATAATGTTTTGCTGCCTACTGGTTTATTTTGGGCAAAAAACCCAAGAGACATTTTTTGTTTAGAATGAAACAGGCTATCGGAAATAAATTTTTAAATGGTAAACAAATCATAAGACAAAAAGTTACATTGGAAATAAATTTTAGGGGTTGCGTTTTTCACCCCTTACAACCATGGGGTAAACCAAATAAATTACTGGCTACGTGTCTTTTTGGTAGTACAAAACGTCAGGTTAATTTCAATATTGTAACTTTTTCAGTGCTTGTGAAAAAAATTGTTATACAAATTTTATGTACCCCCTTTAAGGGGCTGTATCTTAACAAGGGATGCTCCAATGAAGTTTCTTTATATGAAAGATCCTATCTTTTTTTCGATGAGGAATCACCTCCTTAAATGTTTTACACTTATTCAGTTACACCCTGTATAATAAATAAGAGTGGGCCAAGGACAGTTCCTTGGGATACTCCAAAAGTAACTGTTCTTGCTGTACTATAAGTTCCTTCGAACTCCACTCTCTGTTCCCTATCAGATAGGTAGCTTTTCAGAAATTCGTGTTTCCCCTAATTCCGTATTTTTGGAGTTTTTCAAGAAGATTTTCATGGCACACGGTGTCAAAGGCTTTAGAGAGGTCTAGAAATATGCTAATTATAGGATTTTTTTTATCCATGGATTTATAAATGATAGAGGTCATTCTGTATATAGCGTTCTCTGTAGATCTACCCTCTCTAAAGCCATATTGACGATCTGATAAAATACTAAATTTTTTAAGGAAATTACTAAGTCTTATTTTCATTAGGAACTTAAATTATCTTAGTATATTAAAGGGTTATAGGTCTGTAATTATCTATATTTGACTTATTTCCGCTTTTATGAAGTGGTTTTATGATACCACTTTTCAATATTTTTGGAAAGCACCCTGTATCAAAACATCTGTTCACTAGGAAAGTTATCGGCTCAGCTATTTCCTGGTGGAGGAGTTTTGTGATTATGGTCCGATTCTATTCAAAATTGGTATGTGGGGGTTTTCGGGTCGGAGATTATGAATTTTTCTTCAAATTGAGCTCAGGGAATTTTTCTTATAGAAAAAAACCAAATGGTGCGCTCCAAGATGGCGGCGATGATTTAGGTTTATGGTCTGATTCGATTCAAAATTGGTATGTGGGGGTTATCAGGGTCGAAGATTATGAATTTTTCTTCAAAATTCATGAAATCAAAATGGTGGCTCCAAGGTGGCCGATGATCTCTGTGTTTATGGTCCGATTCTATTCAAAATTGGTATGTGAGGGTTTTCGGGGTCGGAGATTATGAATTTTTCTTCAAAATTCATGAAATCAATATGGTGGCTCCAAGGTGGCCGATGATCTCTGGGTTTATGGTCCGATTCTATTCAAAATTGGTGTGTGAGGGTTTTCGGGGTCGGAGATTATGAATTTCACAAATTCAAGATGGCGGACGAGTTTTGTATTTATGGCCCGATTCGATTCAAAATTGGTATGTTGGGGTTTTGGTGGTTCTGAATTCCCGAGGAATTCAGAAAGGCAAGGTTAACGCCCATCCACAAAAATGGCGACAAACAGCATATTGATAACTATAGACCAAAAAAACGCTGGAGTTGATTCAGAACTATTTTATAAAATTCCTGTATTATAAAGTACATGGAGTCAATCCACCTTTCTCAACCTACGAACCCATCCGAACTGAATTCCATAATGTTGAACTAGAAATGCGTCGAAAACAGCGCAACTTGATTTTTCTAAACAGATTAATCAACAACAGAATAGAAAGTACCTTTTTTCTTGGGAAAATTTGTTTTTCTATTCCGTTAGTAGTAGTAAGGCAAAATATTTTCAACTCCAATCATTGTGGAGTGTTGCATCGTATGTGTTCTCTTTACAATGAATTTTTCAATAATACTCAGTATGATCTGTTCTCAAATAATATATCAAGGTTTAAAAGGGAATGAAGACACCAACTTAATAAATGATTATCTGAGTCCACTACCTCTTTCATTCAAGAATTTACTCTTATTATTCTTAACGTCATTAAAACGAGTACGATTTCCCATTTCCATGCTGATAGTACCAAATTGTTCTTGGATGTGTTATAATCTATGTTGGCATTTATCGACATATTATTCCTATATTATTTCAGGTGATACAAGATTTTGAGTTAGTGTAGTAACATGTAATTAGGCTGATATCTGTTTGTTACTCAATGAATAAATAAATAAATAAATAAAAAACTCGTCCACTATCTTGGAGCCGTCATCTTGAATTTATGAATTTTGACAATAAATTCAGAACGTCGGACTCTGAAACACCAATTTTGAATAGAATCGGACCATAATTACAAAATTCGTCTGACATCTTTTGAATTTTGACAAAACATTCATAATCTCCGACGCTGAAAACCCTCACATACCAATTTCGAATATTCTATTCCATAATCACAGAGGTCGTCTTCCATCTTGGAGCCGCCATTTTGATTTTATGAATTTTGACAAAAAATTCATAATCGTCCATCGCGCAAACCCCAAATAGCAATTTTGAATCGAATCGGACCATAAACACAAATCTCGTCCGCTATCTTGAAACCGCCATTTTGTTTTTTTCTCTAACAAAAATTCCATAATGCATATTCGCGGGAACTATGAACGTCATTTTGCATCATTTTCAAAGCGTAAACTGTTCATGAACCCTTAATTCGCGGAAACTGAATAATAAAAAAATCGTCCAATTTTTTCAAGTTTTATTTCTTCCAAAGACCTTCTAGGCTGCTGGCTTGGCTGTGAGAGTGCAGAGCTAGTGCTAGCTACAGCAATTTTATGGGGAAGAAGTACTACAGTGCTTATACTACTCTCAAAAGCCACTGATTCTACATACAGTGCCCGTCTAAAGTCCGTTCCCCCCCTACTAATTTTTTAACCACCTGGTATATCCCAACGAAATTTTGGGGGGATAGGAGATAAAAACCTACTTTTTCATGAAAAAATCACAGCTAAAAGTTTTAAAATGGCGGCTGCGCGCCATCTCCAATAATTTTTTTAACTAGACCACCCCGTATATTATTCTATTTTTGAAATCTTCTCATAATTCTCTGATACACTTTACTCCCAAATTTAATTGTTTTCGGAATATTAACGTTTGAAAGGTTACATTTTGGTCATTTCAAACCCAACCAAAAACACTAAAGTTGCTTTCAATCAAGTTTGCATTGGAAAAAATCGTTGTCTGTCAACCTAAACTGCTAACTGTCAAAAAGTCCGTTGAGCGCCCAAATCTTTTTATGAAAAGTGTAAGCATGGCTAGTAGTTTCGACGATAAATTTGAAGCAGTTTTGATATTTGGAGAAGCTTGAAGAAATGATCATCTAGCAGACCGTTTAATGACAGATTTCCCGAAAAACCTATTTCGAGGTCATATTTGCGCAAACTTTTAAATAAGCTCCAAGCAACTGGTGAGCTGAAAGATGCTCCAATATCAGGAAGACCGCCTCTTTCAGAAGAAAAAAAGGTAGAAATTGTTGCTGAAATGGTAATCAATCCGACTCAGTCGACGTCTCCAGTTGCTGAATCCTGTGGAGTAAGTTCAAAAAGTGTCCAAAGAGTCCTAAAAAAAAAAGTTTCATCCCTATAAAATGAAAATCCTGCATGCTCTCACGGAGGATGATCCAGACCGGAGGGTTGAATTTTGTGAGAACCATTGAAGGTGAACGGAGCTTCCTAAAACGTGTATGTTTCGCAGATGAATGCACGTTTTTTCTTAATGGAAAAGTCAACAAACAGAATGTACGATACTGGAGCGATACTAATCCACATATTTTTAGAGAGGGACATACCCAGTTTCCTGAAAAGGTGAATGTTTAGGCGGGGATTTTGGGCAATCGCGTTGTTGGACCGATTTTCATCAGAGGCAATCAGAGTTCTTTACAGAAATCTTTTAGAAACTGAAATTGAACCTCGAATAAGACAAATTGTATTAAACAATCAGGAAGAGTTTGAAAATCGTGAAATCATATTTCAGCAGGAACTTTTCTGGGCGATGGATAGGTCGCAGGGGAAGTACCGAATGGCCACCAAGATCTCCGGATCTTACATTTTTCCTTTGGGGGTATCTGAAGTCAAAAATCTACGCCACTGAATGCCAAACAATAGAAGAGTTGGAACGCAGAATAATAGATACACGTGAAGAAATAGATGAACAGACTTTCATCAACGTGAGAGAAGCTATTTATAATAAGGCACTTTATTTTAGATTCGATTAGATTTAGGAGGGGGCCACATTGAACACTTGATGAAATAATTTTTGGGGTTAAATAAATTATAATTTTTTAGCTAACTAATTTGTTTTGATTGTGAATTTACAGAACACATTCGTAGGCTTCGAGATTTTCCGGTAAGCGGTACTGTTTATCCTTAATAAACTCTCTTTACGCCTCTTATTAGTCGAATTCATCAAGAGATTTAACTACAAATTAATAACAACGTTTAGTTAGCAAAATCTTTTACCGGAATTGACCAAAATCCATACTTCATTTTAAACCGGAATGTCACTTTTCAAACGTTAACATTTCGAAAACAATTGAATTTAGGAGTAAAGTGTATTAGAGAAAACTGTTGAGAATTATGAGCAGATTTCGAAAATGGAATAATATACGAGGTGTTCTATTTAAAAAAATTATTGAAGATGGCGCTCAGCCGCCATTTTAAAACTTTCAGCTGTGATTTGTTCATGAAAAAAAAGATTTTTATCTCCTATGAGCCAGGCACTTCAATAGCCAACAGTTTTTTATAATTCTTCATTTGATATGGTTTGAATACAGATTCCTTGATAACTTTTCGATCAACGTGCCCTTCAGAAACATTTTCATTGTACAAACCAGTCAGTTGAAAAGATTTCTTTAACAAATGGTCCGGAAAGTTTAACCAGATCCCATCTACTAATATGAAAAATTCACCCTTGGACACAAAACGCCCATAATTTTCTCGTTGCCAAGATGTTAATTTTTCATCCCAAGTTTTTTTGAAAACATTAAATTCCAAGGAATATAATGGCTATGCCACATACGGTAGTTCAAGTAGCGTGATATTTTCACGCATGGCCAATTCTATAAGTTCAATAGATGAGTGTGATGTGTGACCATCAAAGATCACAAGGAAAGGGAGTTCTTGTGGTCAATTTGTTTATGTAAAATGTAAAAATATGCAGGGTTTTGTATTCAAAATAACAAAGTTGATATCTATTTCTATAGTACAACCGGAAAAGACACAGTAAATATGATATAATTTTTGGACTCCTTGGGTATCTTTTAGAAGGGGATACCCAATTTTATTCGAAAAGAATTAACTGTCCGGGGTTTTCATACTCTTCACTAACTCTGTATAACACTATGACTGATATGAATATAATTTCTTGTTCAACATCCAAGTAAAGGAAATTAATTAGTCTTTCATCAAATATTATTTACGGGTGTGATTACCAGTTCCTCATATAGTAATAAAAACACGCCAGGATCATTATACTCTCACTTCTCGCGTGTTTTTGCGCGACAGGCTTGACATAAAAAATCGCCAGAAAAGAATTTCCAAGGTTACCGGTCATTCCAACACATTCAAGGCCAAGTTCATCGTCATTCAGGATCCTGGTCATTGTTGTGGGGTTTTTCTGCTTCATTTCCAGTTTTTTGTTGTTACACTCTGATAAATCAAGATATAAAAACTTGCAAAGAAGCCGCTAGATTTTCATTCGATTAGTTATTCAATCTACTGAAACGAATTGGGGTGTATCATTATATTTTGTTTTCAAAATGAAATATAAAAATATAACTATGATTTTGAAAGGGGGTTTTATCGATATCGGCCCTTTCAAAATATACAGGGTGTCACTGGACTTTCTCTTTTCCTCTCGGGAATGTATAGATGGGGTCAAAATATCACCAGTACTCAATATAACTTTTGTTCCTAAAAGCCTTCGTTATCAAGTTACGGGCCCTCAAAGTTACAAAATGAAAAATGTTTTTCTTTGATAACTTTCAAAGTGAATATTCAAAATCATCTAAATTTTGATGATTGACTGAACGAATGAATTCCTTCGATGAGCTTTCATGCAGGAGTCAGTTGTTTTGCTACAAAGTCAGGAACGGACTACCCCCGATGGTCCACACCCCAAAACTTTGAAATGACAGATAATTTTTCAATAGTTTTCAACAATGTAAGGTTACGTAGACAATTTTCTGAATAAAAGTACTCGTGTGGAAAGTCGATCGGAGCAACCATTCTTGATAAAAATGCAGTTTTACTCGACGACATCAAACCCGATCGTCCACCATTATTTAAAATGAAAGATGTTCACAGTAGAAATACTAATGCTAACGTTAATTCAACAACATTTATAACAGGGATAATACAAAATATGCTAAAATAAAGTCGTAAACAAAAAGTACAGTACCTAGTTGAAAGATTCATTCACAATGTAGATATTTTTTCAAATGAAAAATCAAGTTATGTAGATTCGCTACACCTATTCACACCGGAGATGTCTTCTTGAATACAATTACATTACATTGTGAAGCCATACGAAACGACACTGGCATGCTATTTCAAGTGCAGAAAGGGTGTTTGCGCCGACTAAGAAAATGTATTGAGAGAGACGGGGGTCATATCGAGCAGTTTTTGTAGCGAATTTTGCATTTCTGTTTGCTCTTGAGGCTTGCGATTGATTATTTACACCATGAGTTTTGTAAGGTAAACGTGTTTGCATGATAAAAATTCGTCATGAACATTGTACCTCTCATTTCTATTTTCATTACAAATTAATCTTTTCGAATAATGGCAGACATCTCAGGTTGGATGTCGTCGAACAAAAATGCATTTTTATCAAAAATCGTTGCTTTGATAGATTTTCCACACGAGTACTTTTATTCAAGAAATTGTCCAGGTAACCTTGTTTTGTTAAAACATATTGACAAATCCCAGTCATTTTAAAGTTTTGGGGTGTGGACCATCGGGGGTAGTCCGTTCCTGACTTTGTAGCAAAACAACTGACTCCTGCATGAAAGCTCATCGAAGGAATTCATTTGTTCAGTCAATCACCAAAATTTAGATGATTTTGAATATTCACTTTGAAGTTATCAAAGAAAAACATTTTTCATTTTGTAACTTTGAGGGCCTGTAACTTGGTAACGAAGGCTTTTAGGAACAAAAAATATATGAAGTACTGGTTATATTTTGACCCCACCTATACATTCACGAGAGGAAAAGAGGAAGTCCAGGGACTACCATCATCTTGGATATAATTTTTTTGGTATAGAAATAACTGTAAGCAAATAATATTTATCTGCCACTGCCAAGTATAATGAGTGTGATTTGACACTTTTTTTAATGTCATAATGATGTTTATCGCACTAGTGCTTTTTAAAATCTATTTCCGCGGTGCGGAATTATAAATTCAAAGAAAATAAATTATTAATGAATCAATACAAAGAAAATTCAAATAGAAAAGAAAAAAATTATGTAAAAACGTATTTATTTTATAAACAATAACAATAGACATTAACACTTTTCGGGTTTGTTCTATCTGTTTTATTTTTTATAAAATACATTTGAGTGTTCGACATATTCAGTCCTAGTACGAGGGCTCTATTTCTATAATTCATGCAAGACTTTTACGTGTAGAAATGAAAAAGTATTTTTTTTACATATTTCTTGTTTTATTCATTAATAAACTCTTAGATACAAATATAATGTACGACAATTTTGGAAAAAAATTCACAAACTGGTTCAATAAACCCAACTCATCACATCGCTACACAAACCACTTAGCTTTAAAAAAAATGTTATTCAGAACTTAACTGACCGAGCCATAAAACTGGTTCTCCCAAAATTCAGAAAAAGTAATTTAGAAAAAATAAAAAATATCCTAAAAGAAAATAACTACCCAGATCACTTCGTGGAAAAACGATCAAAAAAGGATACATGCTATTTATAATGATAACAATAAAACAAAAAAAAACCTTACCTTACGTACAAAAATTATCCAATGAAATCATTAAAACAGTAGAAAAATACAACATAACAATAGCACATCGATTACAAAATACAAATCACATTTTATACTCAAAATTAAAACCTACATTCCAAAAAAAAACAAATAAAATACAGTAATATAGGCCAATCCAAACAATACCTACAGAAACGAATTCAAGCCCACAAATACTCAAAACGGGCATCACATCATTGTCTACACATGCAAAAAAAAAATCAACATAAATTCGATTTTATTAACAATAGAAACGACATAAAAAACCTCAATCAAATCTACAATAACTTATTTCAAACACTCACTCCACAACAAGAAATAAAATGATCTTTACATTTCTACACGGAAAAGTCTTGCATGAATTATAGCAATAGAGCCATCGTACTATAACTGAATAAGTCGAACACTGCAAGGTATTTTATTAAAAAAAACGATAACAGATAAAACAATCCTTTCCATTAGATAAAACAAACCCGATACCAGCAATCTCAGACATTCAACAACGTTCATTCAATCATGAAACATGAAACGAAATAATGAAAGAATAAAGCTGGATTTATAGTTAGACGGACTGTAAATGTAGACGCACTGCAAAAAGATCAACTATACAGTGCTAGTCAAAAGTCCCCTCCCCCCCTCGTATCTTTTGAACGGGTATACTTATAATAATGAAATTTGGAGGGTGGAAATAAACGGATGTAGGCTTCTCAACTGGTCATAACAGGTGACGCAATAGTCATAAATGACGTCACAAGGCCACTGTGACCAATAATTTTAAACGGGACCCTATGGCAAGTGACAGCTCGTTTGGAAGGTATTGAAAATACCTATTCAGTCATACCAATTTTGTTTGGGTTTCGGCTGATTTTGATTGATAAATTGAAGAAATACGAAAATTATAGTTTCGCATTTAATTAATAAAGATTTAAGAACCAGTTCTTATAATAAGTGTTCAAAATGTGCTATATCTACTTCCTGGCAGTAATGCATCCTATTGCTAAACTCTTGTCGTACTCGTCCCAGTGTGTCAGCGGAAATTGCCCTACATTCTTCAACAATTCGTTGTTTCAGAATGGCAATACTGTCAGGTGATGGAACGTAAACCTTAGATTTCAAGTACCCCATAGAAAAAAATCTAATGGTGTAAGGTCCGGTGACCGAGCTGGCCATTCGATCGAACCTCGTCGTCCAATCCATCTACCACGATATTCTTCATCTAGGTAACGTCTTACTGCACCGTAATAGTGTGCAGGAGCACCATCTTGTTGAAACGTTATTTCCAAGTTGTCGAATTCATCTGGATTATCTTCTAGAATTTCAAGAATTAACGACTCAATATCATTTTGTAACATCTCCAGATACAATTCACCGGTTAAGTTAGCATTGAGAAAAAGAGGCCCAACTATGTGGTTTCCCAAAATACCTGCCCAAACATTTACTTTTTCTGGAAATTGAGTATGTTTTTCACGAAAGATGTGAGGATTTGTGTCACTCCAATACCTCACATTTTGAGTGTTAACATTTCCATTGAGAAAGAAAGTACTTTCGTCACGTTCATTTTATTGGACATAGTTTCACAGAATTCTAGTCTTCGGTCGGGGTCATCATCTGAAAGTTGGTGCACCATTTTTAATTTGTATGGATAAAATTTGTTTTTAGCCAACACCCTATGTACTGTCCTTCGACTGACTTCACAGATAGACGCAACTTGGGCTGTGGAAGAAGTAGGGTTTACTACCATTTCTCCAATTATGTCAATTTTTTTGTCATCACTAATTGTTGGTCGACCAGATCGTTTGGCATCTTGAACACTACCTGATGCTTCAAACTTCCGAAGAAGCTCCCTCAAATAAACCCTCGATATAGGGCGATCGGGGTACCTCTCATTAAACAGTCGTTCCGCTGCATGGAAATTGTTTCTACATTCACCAATTATTAAGATAGCTGCTACTTTGTCGACTACAGTACGTACCATTTTGCCTATGTAAACACTTAAACGTCTCGTTAAACAATAGCTTAGGTAAATTTTCAAGGTATAAACACTTTTGACAAGTAGAGAATTCAAAAACGTCAACCTTTTTGACAATTAACCAGAGGCGTACTTTAAAATCTTTATTAATTAAATGCGAAACTATAATTTTCGTATTTCTTCAATTTATCAATCAAAATCAGCCGAAACCCAAACAAAATTGGTATGACTGATAGGTATTGTCAATACCTTTCAAACGAGCTGTCACTTGCCATAGGGTCCCATTTAAAATTATTGGTCACAGTGGCCTTGTGACGTCATTTATGACTATTGCGTCACCTGCTATGACCAGTTGAGAAGCCTACATCCGTTTATTTCCACCCTCCAAATTTCATTATTATAAGTATACCCGTTCAAAAGATACGAGGGGGGGAGGGGACTTTTGACTAGCACTGTATAATTTATGCACTCTTGTTTATAAATGAACGTAAACGCATGACGTAACGTAAGTGAAACGGACTGGAACGGAAGAGTTGGCCAACTTTCATCTTTTACACTACGTTTCTTGCGTCCGGCCAATCAAAATAAAGAATTATGTATGATGTTTTTTACAAGGCCTAATTATTCATTAAATACTGGAACAGTCATTCACGTATACTTAAAAAATTGATCTGGATCAGCAGTCTTCATCTTTTCCAATGCTACTGCACACAACAACAGTCCCACGTCACCAAGAAGCATACCTTCATGTATTTCATAATCCATTGTGACACAGAAAACGAAGTATAGATGAATATTTAGAATATCATACAAATCCAAACCAACACAGGCTGTTTATGATTCGTATAATGTGTAGGTTATGTTGAACATCACTATCACTTCTACCCATGCGCAAAAATTCCGTTCCGTCGATTTATAAATTCAATAATATTTTACAGTCCGTTTGTTACGTATACAGTGCGTCTACGTTTACAGTCCGTCTAACTATAAATCCAGCTTAACAGTTGAATTATATTGTAAGTTTTGAATGATGATGAGATCAAATGGATCACAGTTTGTTGAAATTATTTCATTTCCAAATTCAATAGAATTCACAGTATATGACAAAGAAACTGAAGTATAAACTTTTATTGGCCATCCCACGGATGTAAAAAATATTTTGCAACGGATTCCTATGTGTTTATTTTGCCTAGCAGGCTGTGATATCCGCAATGTATTGTTTTACAATATTAACATCGACTAATAATGAATCAATTAATAATGAAACAATTACTAACCACTAAGTCAAGAAAAACAATTTCTCTTCGTAGAAATTATTTCAATAATGTAATTTCTGGTTGTGGTAGTGGAAAAAACCTTTTTTTTTACCTATCAGACATAATCGGTTATGTAAGTTTTTGCGCTGTTAAAAAATATCTTGGAAAGATAAACAAACGGAAGAGCGCCCGTTTATCGCGGCCTCCTATGACATTCAAACTCATCATCATAATCACCATAATCTGAATAATATTCCGGAAAAAACTTGCAAAGGACACAGGACTCATGCAAATTTACGTAATATAAAAATCTTTTTCTCATCAAACTGGCGATAACGCCAAAGGAAGAATAAATTGATAGTTTGTTGACTATGTGACACATACAGAATATTATAGCACATCCATGTAATACAATAATGTATAAATAGTTCAACATATAAAACATAGAGAATATAAAAAACAATATGCATGATTGTCATTCAAAATACCAAAATGTGAGGACAAATATAATAAATGATAAATAAAAGAGTGAGTAACATGATATGGTTACAAACTTAATTTGGGATTCTATTCCATAACAGAATAGAAACAATGTTCAAGAAGCCTTTTTTAACATTTTTTATTCATGGATCAATTTGACAAGATAGTTCGTTATAGAGTTCAAAATCCAATGATTTTTTTCTGATTTTATTAATCTGTTACGTGGAACTAACGAATCAACAGCAGTACTGCCTTGCTAAGCTTAATAATGGTAGCTCCAAAAAGATTGTGTGGAGATAATTCAGTTCAAAGTTATTTTTAACCCGATAATATATGATTATACAGGAAATATTTCACAGTGGAGTTGCATTTGATGAAAATAATATGATCATGACATGTTCAATTGATAAAATTTTATTTTGAGAAATATATGGTCAATACCACTTTCAAGCATAGTATTTGAAATCAAAATCGAATGATAGTTTGTGGTATTTGCAAGATGGAAAATAACTCGGTAACATAATGTTTATTTATCTTCGTTGAAATCATAAAAACTATTATAAATGTATGGAACAACAAGACAGTAAAGCTCAATCTACTCATCTATAATATCTTAGAAATCCAGCAATAATCCATTACTCATCCTCATGATTGAACCTAATTTCGTTAGTATTTCTTTTTTCTGGTTTCACTTATACATCTCTCTGGTTTCTTCTCTTTCAAAAATGGAACTCCATTCTGGAAATTATTTGCTTTCTAGAAATTAAGAGTAATTTCTTCTGAGGAAAAACAAGTTTTATACGTTAATGTTGTTGTACCCCTTGTAGCTGTGACCTGCATCATATCTCTGATATTTATTTTGTAGAACTGTAGAATAGTCTTTAAAATTGTAAAAGTCAGTCAGAATAATAACTTTTACATTCGAGGAATTAGCTCTTCTAACTGCCTCAACAAAATCTGGAAAATCATATATTTTTGTCTTTTTCTTCATAGATAACTCCACTTCAAATTTGAATATTATTTTCATTGCCGAAATTTCTGATGAATTGATGATATGTATCAAAAATGTTAACGTGATATATCCACAATAATTTGGATTTATCACTTATAGCTGAGGATACGGCGATATCACAGTAAAAACTTCTGCTACGCTTGAGTTTGGGATATACGACTTTCAAAAAGATTCTGCATTGATGGTAATACATGTATTTTAGGCCGACCAATAGAGAAAAAATAGAGGCTATTTTCTGACTTAAATAAAGACGCAAATATCCTGTACTACCTTTTAAAAGATACCCCAGCAAAATCGCTTTGTGGATTTTTTTTTTACAAGAAATAGTGTCAAAAATTACCACTTTTTTGTTGTTTGTTTAACATAATACAAAATGTTACAAGTGTTGATAAAAACAAAAATATGCATTAATATCCTTTTTCTACGTTCATGCAAAAATTAAAACTTTATTGAACTATATTTAGTGAAAAAAGTGGTTCTTTATTGCACTGTGCAATAGAATGTTTACTGCACTCATCTGTCATTCTACATCTGTCATTCTACATCTGTAATTCTACATCTGTCATTCTATATCTGTCATTTGTGATCATGACAAACATAAACGTCAAATCAACGCAATTTTTGGTCTATTTTCTGTGATACTGTATTACATTTTAAACAAATGCATATTTTATATTATTTTCAATCATATTTGTTACATACTGGATTACGAAATTAGTAAAAAATGCAATTGTTCCTAACGTATTAGTTCCTAAATTTCTGAATGCATAATGATAGTGCTAATTAATTATTAAATATTTTGCTATTCAATTACGCTTTTTATTTTCATACACTTAATAAAATATTTTTTCGTTTTTGCATGAACGTAGAAAAAAGGTTGTGGGCAACTCGTGCCAAAAGTGTTGTCCAACACTTACTTTTTGCACTTGTTGCATAAATAACTATTAAATTTGAATTTTGTGTATTTCTATGGCATTAAGTTGATCGACTAGATGCAAAATTTAAAGAATGAAAATAGGAGCTTTAATCTGTTTAATTGTAAGTGAATATATTGCATTGTATGTGAACATATTACATTTATGTATTAAATAAAATGTTCTACATTCATTTATGGATAAGCAAAATGTACGAATATGTAAAAAAAACAGAAGAGTTGTTAAAAAGCTAATTACTTTAAGCAATAAAAGTACTTATCACGAATACGTATACTTACCTTTCAATATAAGCCACACTATTAATTAATGTAATATAATAGTTAATAAAAAAACTTAATCATTATATAATTGAACAAGTATACAAAAACACGCTAATAACTTATACAGTGCTCGTCCCTTCCACCCCCCCCCTACTAATTTTTGAACCAGCTGGTATATCGCAACGAAATTTGGAGGGCTCAAATAGGAGATAAAAACCTACTTTTTCATGAAACAATCACAGCTGAAAGTTTTGAAATGGCGGCTGAGCGCCATCTTCAATAAATTTTTTAAATAGAACACCCCGTATATCATTCCATTTTTGAATTCTGCTCATAATTCTCAACAGTTTTCTCAAATACACTTCACTCCTACATTCAATTGTTTTCGAAATATTAACGTTTGAAAAGTGACATTCCGGTTTAAAATGAAGTATGGATTTTGATCACTTCCGGTAAAACTAAACGTTGTTATTAATTTGTAGTTAAATCTCTTAATGAATTCGACTAATAAGAGGCGTAAAGAGAGTTTATTAAGGATAAACAGTACCGCTTACCGGAAAATCTCGAAGCCTACGAATGTTGAAAAGGGAAACATTCTCAATTGAATATTGATAGAAAGATTTTCTGTGAATTGAATAATCCACGATTAAAATTAAGTTATTTTTTGTGAATGTCTAACAGAAAACAACTACTTCCCCGGCTAAAGCCACGCTGGACATTGAACTACATCTGATAGATATCCTGAAAAGGCCCTAACTCAAAAGAAAAAGAAAAAATCTGAAATTGAAAATTTGCCGTTTCATTCAGATAGTTATTTGATTTTCTATTCCAGTCTCAATTTAGAACTCCTAAAGATAAATAAGGCAAAGAAGAATGTTTTCCAAAAGAGAGTACTCACCAGAAATCATTCGTTACATTGACGCAAGAGAGACATCGCATTCACTAGGTCTTCAAAACATTTTTGTCGACGAAAATCTATTTCACGCTTCCACGATCATCAGGAAGACCGGAAGAAATGGAAAACACATTTTCAAGAAGCAATCTCACTTTGCAAAGATGGAAAAAGTTAGAATCATTTCTTTTGGAGAGACACTTTGAAATTAGTGTTTTCTGACATTAAAACCTGTCATGGGGTATGATAGATTGATTTGTTGAAAATATAAATAGGATGTTCATAAAATCAGATGTGGAATCATCTGCGACTGAAAGATAAACTTTAGTCACTATCTTCCATCGTCAAGATAACCTCTTGTGGGGTATTCATGTTGAAAAGGGAAACATTCTCAATTGAATATTGATAGAAAGATTTTTCTGTGAATTGAAAAATCCACGATTAAAATGAAGTTATTTTTTGTGAATGTCTAACAGAAAACAACTACTTCCCCGGCTAAAGCCACGCTGGACATTGAACTACATCTGATAGATATTTTGAAAAGGCCCTAACTTTTGAGTTAGGTCTGAAAACCATTTTGTAGGTTTTTAAATTCTCTACAAAAATCCCATCGAGTGTGGAACGATTCTTCCGAAACTTTTTAAGATATTTGTAAAAAACCAATAAAGTAATCCTTTTTGAGAATATTTCTTGTTAAAAAAATTCCACAAAGCGATTATAAAAAGTGTATTAGGATTGTTATCCATCCGATTTTAGATTCGAAACCATCAATGGATTCGTCGTAAAATTAAAATCTAGGAAATGTTTCTAAAAAATGTTGTTATTTGAAAAAATTAACATTTTTACAATTAGTGGTTTTGGAAATACCAAACCGCCATAGGTAGCCAACTAGGCGGGAAAAAATGTCATATAATATTTTTTATCATCATTCATGTCCATCAGATTGGTTGACCCACATCCGTCTGCCTAGATAATTATACAAGGAAAAAACCAATGTATCCATATCGTTGGTGATAGATTATCACGCCCTATTTTTCTTTCACTATAATGAACTCTCTATTTAATTCACAAAATAATAATTGTTTACAAATTCAATAATTTTTATTTCGAAGTATCCTTTATATTATTACGCCATGTGATTCTATAGTATTATTCTGGAAGGTTCAATCAATCCCATAATTCCTCCAATAACGACGCCTCTGCTCTGCATATAATTTACTCCGTCTGTGTATTATACGAATAGAAAACGATCTGTTTTCATGTTTTAATTCTACCTAGGATCGACCTCGCAAAATATTCTCAATGTTGGAGTCATTACAGATGAAAGACCGTATTATTCTCATAATTTTTTATGTTGACGAGTCCTTCTCGTGTAATTGGGATGACAATTATTACATGACCGACGGATCGTTACTGTTTTTACTTTTCCCATTAGAAATAATACGAAAATGACATTATTTTTATTAAATAAAAGAGGTATACGTACTTTTGTTACCGCAAGAGAATACTTTAATGGAGTAAAATAAGCGTTGGGAAATCAAAAGCCGATTACTCGAATGAACTGACACTGAAAAGCACCACCTTAAATTTATACAGGGTGGCCCATCGAAAACGTACCGCAAGGCATTACAGGGTGGGAAAGAATGTTTTGGCAAAATCCACAAACACGTCAAGATTGTTTGTCAGGGGGGCACATTTTGACGCAAAAAGCATAGTAAAACCTTCAACCCCCATTTTTTCAAATGGGAAGGGAGGTCAAGTGATACCTTATTCATTATCATCATTCCCTATAAAGTGCTGCTTAGTTTTTGAAAATCGATCCACTCTATGAGAAAATATGGAGCGTTGAAACTCCAACAATAATGTGTGACGAAAAATGCAAAAATCGATTCAATTGAACTTTAAAACTTATCGTAGGTATTATTGAAATACATTCCTTCAAATGAATTCGCTGTGTTTGCCGATTTGCATATTTTGTTGGCTCATTTTAGTGAGTAAAAAATTATCGGGTTACTTTTTGCACGTTCAAATTAGGTCAAGTAGTTTGTTTGAAGGTTGTAGACGATGTGGTAACTTGATTACTATCGTTTCGGACGTCCATCGTCTTAATGTATTTAAAAGGTTTTCACGACGTTTCGAATGCTTGTATCTGCAATCGTCTTCAGGTGAATACTGTGGTCAAATAACAAAAATTCCCGGAGAGCCAAATATTGGCGGAGAGCTGGGGTTTACCATTACAAATGAAGTTTTAAAAATCCCCATCGATCCTATGTGTGCTACAAAAGTTATTCGGGGTCAAAGGTCAAAATTTGAGGTTTTTTGGATTTTTCCCGAAAACGGTAGGTTATCAAAAAAAAACTTCAAACCAAAGTTGTAGATCTCAAAATTTTCTACAAAAATGGTTCCCATGACTTTTTTCCTAAGAGTTACCATTCCTAAGATATGGCGATTCTAAGAGTCACATTATACATGATATGCACATATAAGCCACGTATATACATAATCAGGCACTTAAGACAAGTATAAATACCTATTTGTGTCTTTTTCATTCACATTATACTATTCTGAAAACATTTATTCAAAAGATAGTCGGTCCCTAACTGAATCCCCTCTACCCACCTACCTCAAACAATAATTACGGAAGGAATTAGCTTTCTTCTTGCGGTTCATGGAACTCCAAAAAAAATTACTTGCATTGATTAGTACCGATACTTAACTTTTGTAAAAAATACGCGAAACAAGAAACAAGTACAACTATCATGTCTTCCTCCAACATCGGCATCTGCTATTCAACACTTGTATCGAGTATACTATCAAGTTCAAACATGGCTAGGCAATCAACTAAACCCAGAAAACTGGGGTTGGAAATTGATAGATAATACTCTGGAACCGATTCAAACTTTACTCCCACCTGCTCCAGAAAAACTCCTCAACACAATTTTTTGCAATTGCAAAAAATGTTGTAGTGCCAAATGTGGCTGTAAAAAAGTCGGGTTGCTGTGTTCTCCAGCGTGTACCAATTGCCAAGATCAGTCTTGCTCAAATGTCCAGTTGAGTACAATAGAGGAAGATTCCTGTGATTTTAATGAAGAAACCAATGACTCAGCCACATTTGAACAATTTATGAACATCCAGCAAGAGGAAGGAGAAGAAGAAGAAATCGCAGAAGACATGACTGTTGAAGTAGACTTTCAAGAGTATGAATCTGATTAAAATATCTGAAGAAATCAAAACAATAGGTAACCCAATAATCAATAGCAATATCAATAATCAATATCAATAATAAGGTAATATCTAGAACTTGACGGGTATTGTTCCCTTAAATTATCCTAAAATTGTCATGACAGTTAGTGGAGTAGGCCTACAGGGGAAACCACGGTAAAAAAAACTCGCCGAGTACACTGCCTCACGGGTGGCGTGGAAATGTGTGCATATCATGTATAAGGTGACTCTTAGAATCGCGATATCTCAGGAATGGTAACTCTTAGGAAAAAATCATGGAGACCATTTTTGTAGAGAATTTCAAGATCTACAAGGTTCTAGGTTTTTTTTGATAAAACTTACCGTTTTCGAGAAAAATCCAAAAAACCTCAAATTTTGACCTTTGACCCCGAATAACTTTTGTAGCACACATAGGATCGATGGGGATTTTTAAAACTTTATTTGTAATGGTAAACCCCAGCTCTCCACCAATATTTGGCTCCCCGGGAATTTTTGTTATTTTAAATGTCTATATTGACCGGACTATAGTTGCTAGATACCTGTCGTGGTTAACGTGTTTAAAAATTGTTGACTTTAAATTTATCATAATGGTGTATTCAATTGCAGAAAGAGTGGAAATTATTGAGCTTTTTTTTCAAAAACGATGAATGTGGAAATTGGGTCGCGGGGTTGTTTAACCAACGGCATCCTGACAAACATACCTCTGGAAAAATTGTTCGCGAATTGATGACAAAATTTCGCGAAACAGGTTCGGTTCATAACAAAATCTTGCTTGAAAATCGAGTACTACGGAAGATAGCAGTATTGGGGCAAGTTGCAGTAGTTAGTACGCTAAGTACAAGACAATTGGCCATCGCGAAAGGTGTCTCGTGCTAGTGTCCAACGGGTATTGAAAAAATACAAATTCCATCCTTATAAAATTCGCTTAGTGCACTTCTTCCAACAAAATGGGTAAATGATTTCGCAAAAAAGCCGTGTAGGATGGACCTAATAATCTTGCTGGTAAAAAAAAGGGTCCAAGTAGGTAGTCACCAATAATTCCTACCCAAACGTTCAGCGAAAATCGTTGCTGAAAATGACTTTCTCTAATAATGTGGGGATTTTCGTCGGCCCAGAAATGGTTATTGTGAAAGTTCATAATAGATTCTCATGAAAAATTTGCCTCATCCGTAAATAAAATATTTGGTAAAAAATCATTATTGTGTGCCATCGTATGAATCAACCACCTGCAAAACATTAATCTTGGGGGAAAATCCCTAGGCAGTAGAGCTTGGACCCGCTGTATGTGATATGGGTATAGGAGGTTTCTTTTTAGAACTTTCCAACGGTTTTTGGGCTAACTTCAAGCTGCAGTGCAATCTTCCTGGTACTATTTGAAGGATCTTCTTCCATCGCATCAAGTATAGCTTCTTCTAGTTCAGGCGTTGTTACAGTTTCTGGTCTTACACCACTTACATTTTTATTAAAACTTCCAGTTTCACATAATCTTGCATGTGGCGTTCTAAATGTTTTAGCACATGGAATTACTCGTTAAGATATCTATCCTGGTAGATTTTCCGTGCTTCTTCCGCATTTCCATTTGCTAATCCATAAATAAAGTGCATGTCAGCCATTTCAGCGTTAGTAAAAGTATTCATGATGGAATCACTGCTAATTGACAACTCTGACTTTTACTGATATGACAATACTATCACTGTCAGCTGGTCTCCATAGCAGGTAATCATGATTGTAGAGTGCCTTAATTTTTTTTGTTCTCGAAAACTAAGCTAAATAAGAAAAAAAACACAGGAGGCCAAAAAGTTGTATTTTTACCACGCTTATGAAAAACTTTTTAGAACCCACGCTTATATTCAAATGCACTGAAAAGGAGAAAACAATTTTTTTTTCAGTATTGTTGGCTGTGGTGCCCACTGAGACGCCACTGGACCTACCTAGGGCCAAATAATTGCCTTATTACTTCAAATAGCTGTACCACATTTCAACCACATCGGTTTCAGGATATTCAGGATATTTTATAAATACCTTTTTTTTATACTTCAACGCCCTGTATCTCAGAAACGAAGCAACTCCGGACATATGTTCATAGGAACTTTTTTTTGTCAAATGACCTAACGAAACACCCCCTGAAGTTTCGTACCGTAGTAAGGAAACACCCTGTATATGCATCAACAACTGTATGGTTCGAGACAATGTAGAGGCGATCAGTTTTTTGGGAATCAAGATTGATCCAACTCTTAGTTGGAAACCACACTGTGATACATTGATTTTTAAACTGAATTCAATATATTACCTTTTTAAAAATGTTAAATGTGTTCTAACTAGAGGACAGATGATGAATTTATATTAAGCACAAGTAGACTCCCGCATTAGATTTGGTAAGTATTTGTCTTTGGGGTAACTCCACCCTAGCAGGAGATGTGTTAATTTCTCAAAAACGGATCATCAGATGTATTCCTGGTGTGAAATATACTCATTCTTGCAGGAACATTTTTATAGAGTTTAGGATACTAACGCTCACTTCATTATATATTCTGGAAATGTGTTTATACATTTTTAAAAACAAAAACAGCTTCAAACTGAATAAAGATATCCATTCAATGAATACCAGGAATAAATATAACTTTAGTGTGCCATAAATATAACTTTAGTGTTCATTTGCAAAAATGTGTATAACTTATAACTCGCCCGAATATATAGGGTTGCGTATTTTCAATAAGTTGCCAGAAAAATTAAAAATTCCAATTAAAAAATCTCCAGGAATTATTAAAAGATAGGTGTTTTTACCATTTGTCTGAGCATTTTCATTAATCTGTTTGTCTTTTATATTACCCAGTGTCTAAGTATTACTTATTACTTTTATGTGCGAGTTTAATCCGTATATGTATATTTATATATCAGTTTGTTTATTCATATACCTGGCTATTGCTATATTACAACAATGTAATCTTTAGCAAATCTATCGAATGACAGAACGAATGACAGAACGAATGACATGGGAACGAAACAAGTTGAATAAAAGCTTGTATAAAAACTTTTTAACAAAAAATTAAACCAACGAAATACGGAACTGAAAAGTAAAAAATAAAATGAACCTTCTTAGTCTCAGTAACTGAGCTCCTCAACTAATGTAAGTAACTAATTTTGAATCGGCGCCAAACAAACAAGCAAATGAATTAGGTAAGGCGTAAAATGATGGCATCGAGTTGCGCGGTGACATTCTGATAATTTTTTTGAGGTAATTCAATGATGTTCGTTGATCATTTGTTTGGCGCCGACTCGAAATTAGTTACTTACATTAGTTCAGGAGCTTAGTTACTGAGACTGAGAAGGTTCATTTTATTTTTTACTTTTCAGTTCCGTATTTCGTCGGTTTAATTTTTTGTTAAAAAGTTTTCATTTTTTAATTTTTTATGGCTAAAATATACTAATTACTACCTACTTGTTTTTTGATTACTTCCAAAATACTTACTTACCCACCTTACTTCAACTATTACCACTTAAATAATATGATTATCTACTTTTACTATTTGTTGTAATATAAATTATTTTTGTTGTTCTGGTTAGTTCATTTCATTACTTTGTATATCATTCCATCCTCTCATAGAATATAATGGTTTTGACGGATGTGGAACAGAAATAATGTCAGTAGCGATCTGTCATTGTCAACTACGTAAGTGTGTGCCAATGTTCATAAGTGAAAAGTCAATTATCCCCTATTTTTCTACCGTAAGGGTATATAATTCCATTCGAAATCTAAATATAAGGTATACCCTATCTATTAAAAAAAGAATCATCCAAATCGAAGAACCCAGTACAAAGTTATGCCTGATAGAATCGGTTAACGGACCAGAATTCAGAGGGTGAGTGATCAATATCCTTCATTTTGCAACCCTTAGGGGTGGATTTCATCTTTTGAATTCAAATGGGACCACCTTCGAAGTACACCCTATCCACTGAAAAAAGAATCATCGGAATCGGACGCCTCAGTAAAAAGTTATGCGTGATCATACATTAAAAAAAATTATGGAAAAAAAATATACGGGTCGACTAGAGAACCTCCTCCTTTTTGGTTTCGTCGGTTAAAAAATAGATCAAATTTTTCCTGACACATGTTCCGTTAGCTCAACTGATGGCAATCCGGAATCCATGAATAGATTATGAAATCTACCTTTCCAACTGGCCGTGCCATCGATTTTTTTCAACTTGGCATCAGCCCTACTAAGACAACTAGGCCATAGATTCACTTTCAATTCGTTTTTTTTTTCAGATTCAAGCAACAGCGGTCTAAATATGTTGGAAATCAGCCAAAGACTAGCCTTCCTCTACCCTTCTTACGTCTTAGCCATAGTCTCCATCGGCTACATCTGCGGTGAACTGGGCCATTACCTCATCGGTGTCACTAGCAAAGCCATCGCCCTGGATCTTCACTATGGTGACATCTCTTGCCAGCTGAATCTCACAGACGTATACCTCAGCGATCTTCCTGTCCAATGTTCTGCGGCCAATGATTCCGACACTTGCGAATCGCTCGTTTTGAACGGTACGAGGTACTGTGAATGGACGTACAACGGACTGGGGCTGGATTACCAAATTTTGGCAGGGCCTAGTTTCATTGCGGTTTTCACCATCGTCGGGGTGGTCATGGGATTTTTGGCCGATAAATTCAATAGGTGAGTGGATTGATAATGAAATGAAAAAATGTTCACAAGGTATTTTAGAACATATAATAAAAAAATAGAATATTAAAAATGTTTATTTACGTAGTAATTACAACTAAATGAGTCTCGCCAATTTTCATATGAAGTTAATAAACAGAAAGAAGATCAGGAAGCTTCAGTGCCATGACTATTGCTTGTATATGATGATGAATAACTAAGCCTAATATATAAGAATACTTAACCTAAAACAAAACTTACAAAAAACTTTTTAACAAAAAATTAAACCGACAAAATACGGAACTGAAAAGTAAAAAATAAAATAAACCCTTGGTCTCAATAACTAAGCTCCTAAACTAATGTAAGTAAGTAATTTTGAGTCGGCGCCAAACAAACAAGCAAATGGATTAGGTAAGGCGTAAAATGATGGTATCGAGTTGCGCGGTGACATTCTGATAATTTTTTTGAAGTAATTTAATGATCTTCGATGATTGTTCGTTTGGCGCCGACTCAAAATTAGTTACTTACATTAGTTTAGGAGCTTAGTTATTGAGACTAAGAAGGTTTATTTTATCTTTTACTTTTCAGTTCCGTATTTCGTCGGTTTAATTTTTTGTTAAAAAGTTTTTATTTTTCAATTTTTTGTGGCTGAAATCTACTAATTACTACCTACTTGTTTTTTTATTTCTTCCAAAATACTGACTTACCCACCTTACTTCAACTATTACCAGTTAAATAATATGATTATCTACTTTTACTATTTGTTCTAATATAAATTATTTTTGTTGTTCTGGTTAGTTTATTTCATTACTTTGTATACCATTCCATATGCACTTTTCTAGACATCGAAGGAGCCTTCGACAACACCTCCTTTGAAAGTATGGTCTCTGCGGCCACTCGAAGAGGCATTGACGAAACCACCTGCAGGTGGATACACTCAATGCTTCATAATAGACTGGTCCAAGCCAACATGTTCGAGGAAACAGAGCAGGTTGAAATTTCCAGAGGTACCCCACAGGGGGGCATACTCTCCCCCCTTCTGTGGGACATGGTTGTAGACGAACTGCTAATTTCTCTGAATAACCAAGGGTATTACTCTCAAGGGTATGCAGATGACTTGGTCATCCTCATCAAGGGAAAGAATACTCGAACAACCTCAGAGCTAATGCAAAATGCACTGAGGACAGTAGAGGAATGGTGTAACAGAGAGAGCCTAAGGGCGAATCCGAACAAAACAACACTAATTCCCTTCACCCGGAGAAGAAACATGGGAGATCTCATACCTCCTAGACTATTCGGTGAAACATTACAAGTAGTAGAGCAGGTGAAATATCTAGGGCTGATTCTTGACAAGAAACTAACCTGGAACCCGCATCTTCAACATGTAACCAACAAAAGCAAGATAACCTTCATGATGTGCAGGAGAGCTTTTGGAAAAACCTGGGGGCTTAAGCCGAAAGCCATGCACTGGCTTTACACAGCGGTAATAAGACCAAGAATAACTTATGGCTCACTCTTATGGTGGCCAAAAACAAATCAAAGACAGGCAAAAATCAACCTTGGGAAAATCCAGAGGCTTGCCTGTCTCTGCATCACGGGTGCAATGAACAGCACTCCAACAGCTGCAATGGAAATCATCCTAAACCTCGAATCCCTTGACTTACATGTCATTGGAGAGGCCAGGATGAGTGCATACAGACTGAAACAAACGAAAAACTGGAGAATCCGAACAACTGGACATACCAGAATCACTCATGTAATCAACATCGAAGAACTCGAAATGATTTCCAGATTACATGCAACCCTATACTCATTCGAAAACCATTCGAAACACGAATTGATGAATCTGGATGGGCCCCGAGTATAGAATCACAATCAACTGCGGACATAGTCTGGTATACAGACGGTTCAAAGACAGTTGAAGGAACGGGAGCAGGAATACATGGGGTAAGGCCAAGAAGGGATTACATAATACCACTTGGTAAATGCTCCACGATATTCCAAGCTGAAACACATGCTATCATGGTATGCATTCAGAAGAATCTAGAAAGTGGTTATAGGAAAAACACATCTACATTCTATCTGACTGTCAAAGTGCTATCAAAGCACTCAACTCTACACAGATAAAGTCCAAACTGGCCTGGGACTGACTCCAGAACCACATCGAGCTGGCAAAACACAACAAGGTCACCCTAATGTGAGTGCCAGGGCATAGAGACATAGAAGGCAACGGCAAAGCGGACCAGAAAGCTAGACAAGACCCTGATCGACGAGTGGATAAAAAGAAGACACCAACAATATTGGGATCAAACTGTCGGGCAAATACACAGCAAAGTCATGGTAGGGCATCCAAACCGGACCCTGACGGCTGACCTTCTGAACCTGAACAGAACGAAGGCTCGTATAATAATAGGTCTGTTGACTGGACACTGCGGCCTAAGAAAACACCTAAACACCATGGGAGTACGCAGGGAAACCGTGGAGTGTAGGCTGTGTGATGAAGAGGAGGAAACAGCCTCTCATATCATCTTCGACTGTGACGCCCTAAGTAGTAGGCGACACAGAACCTTTGGAGAGATCAGCCCGGAAACAGGCATGAATCCGAAGAACCTTATCAACAGGCTTCTTAACCTAATTAAAGGCACAAACCTGTTTGAATGAGGAACCACTGACGACAGAGTGATACAATAGACCCCAGCTGGTCGCAGTGTCAAGGGAAGCTAAGTGCCAACCCTGTCTCTGGCTCGTCAGCCTCAAACCAACCAACCAACCATACCATTCCATCCTCTCATAGAATATAATGATTATGACGGATGTAGGAGAACAAAAATAATGACAATAGCGATCTGTCATTGTCAACAACATATGTGTACCAATGTTCACAAGTGAAAAATCAATTATTCCCTATTTTTCCACCCCTAAGGGTGAATAAATTCCATTCGAAATCCAAATATGATCAACAATGAGGTATACCCTATCTAATAAAAAAAGAATCATCCAAATCGAAGAACCCATTACAAAGTTATGCCTGATAGAATCGGTTAAGGGGCCAGAATTCAGAGGGTGAGTGATCAACATCCTTCATTTTGCTACCCTTAGGGGTGGATTTCATCTTTCAAATTCAAATGGGACTAACTTCGAAGTACACCCTATCCATTGAAAAAAGAATTATCGGAATCCGACGTCTCAGTAAAAAGTTATGCGTGGACATACATAAAAATAAAAAAAATATACGCGTCGACTAGAGAACCTCCTCCTTTTTGGTTTCGTCGGTTAAAAATGAGATTTGGTATAGATAAATGGTATGTGAAGAGGATAGTTTTCGCATATTTTCAACTGTCCGGTCACTTCCGGTTTCACCGGAAATAGCTCAGGTTTCGAATTTTTAAATGAAACACCCTGTATATTGTAACATTTTTGGATTTCTGAGACAATTCTGGATCATAATGTGACATTTTGAAAAGTTTTTACGCCTACTACATTTTTTTGAGTCACTTTCAATATTGCATCTAGGTGGCCATGTTCGGACGTAAACTAATCTGAGGAACTCAGGTGATGTCAGAAAATTACAATCGCAAAGTTTTAGTGACTAGTATGATAGATAGGATAAGACAAGTTGACAAAATTATATTTTCGTGTCTAACTATTATTTTTCAAATGGCGACCATTTTTTGACAAGAACTTTCCGAATAAAGGATTTTTTGGAATGTAACGATACTAATTTATTTGCGATTGGATTAAAAATAAGAACATAAATTATATTACTCAGGAAAATACTGGATAATAATGTATTTGAGTGTGCCATGGATAGCCATGATGCATAATATTTTGTAGTTATTTTTATCAAGCCTTCATTGGAAAACAAAACACTCACTCAGGTAATGACAGTGACATAAGCTTTACGAGCAGACAGTAAAAGTTTCTTAATTTTCGTTAAATTTCAGTTTAATTTTTCTTCAAAATAATGTTTACTCAAAGTGAAAAAGTGGATATGTTATTAATATTTGGAGAATGTCACAGAAATTCAAGGAATACTGCTGAGTTGTATGCTCAGAGATATTCCAATCGGCAACATCCAACCCATCAGTATTTTCCGTATGTTGAGAATCGTTTATGTAGGCAAGAAGGAAATCGAGACGCGGAACATTGGTTTATCATAAATGAAGAAACTGAGATCAATGTTCTTGATATGGTTGAGGTTGATAAAACGGTTTCTTTAAGAGCAATTAGTCGAAAAATGCAGATAAGTCACGAATCAGCAAGAAAAATACTGAAAAAGCACGGATATCGAGCATTCAAATATCAGTTACATCAATATTTGTATGCTGACGATGGAGATAGACGGGTAGTGTTTTGTGATTGGCTGCTTGAAAATCATAGAGTTAACCCAAATTTTATCAACTTCATTCTATTTTCCGACGAATCACGATTTACAAATAATGGTATATTCAATAAGCAGAATACTCGGTACTGGGCCCAACAAAATCAACATGCAATGAGAGAGGACAATTTTCAAGAAAAGTTTGGCGTCAATGTCTGGGCTGGTATCGTTGGAAACAGAATAATTGGGCCAATATTGTTTCAAAGTCAGTGAACAGGGGTCAGGTACTTGGGTTTTCTTCAAAATGAAATCGAGGATCATCTCAATAATCTACCTTCAGCAGTTTTACGGCGAATTCACTTCCCACAATATGGATCACCCCCTTATAATACCAGAGAAGTTCTTAATTACTTAATAGAGCATTTTAATAATCAAGTTATTGTAACCAATGGTCCAATACGGTGGCCTGCCCGCTCACCGGATCTCACTGTGCTCGATTTCTTTATTTGGGGATATGTTGAACAGCTCCAGCCACTCTGCAACAACCCCAGCCACTCTTGAAATCTTAGAAGAAAGAATTATACGGGCATTTAGAAGTATAACGCCTGAAATGTTACGGAACGTGTGGAGAGAAACAATTGAACGAGCTGAAATGTGAAAGATAAACGCCATGTGAAGTGGAATAAATAGAAAAATCGAATTAAACGGTTTTCTTCACATGAAAGATTCAATATAAATTGAACCAGAAAATGGTAGATCTCAGGTGAAAAACTACTTTCCTGGCAAATACCACGCAGAACGTTGAATGATATTCACCAATCCATGCATACCTCCATATAAATGGACATTGAATGCAAATGTTTCTTTCTGATAAGCTCGATTATGTTTAATTTATGTCGTGTTCACCTAACAATCCGCATACCGGTTTCAGGCTTTTTTGGCCCTCATCAGTACGGAGTAGTCAACCAGCCAAAGGTCCGAAGAGCTCTGGCTGAAGCGAGACACAACATAACCAAAACCATCATCGAGTCTATAACACCTATGGTACGCCGGAAAAGAAAACTTTTAACTGGCGGTACCTAGTGGACAGAAAGAAACACTCCGAAAATCTCCCACCTCGATAGGTATCTAAATAAAAGATTCCTTCTCAGTAGGAGTGGCAAGCCCGACTAGCATATAGTGAAAAATAAACGCCATGTGAAGTGGAATAAATAGAAAAAACCATGTCCATTTATATGGAGGTATGCATGGATTTTCAGGTGAATATAATTCAACGTTCTGCGTGGTATTTGCCAGGAAAGTAGTTGTTTTTCACCTGAGATCTACCATTTTCTGGTTCAATTTATATTGAATCTTTTATGTGAAGAAAACCGTTTAATTCGATTTTTCTATTTATTCCACTTCACATGGCGTTTATCTTTCACTATATGCTAGTCGGGCTTGCCACTCCTACTGAGAAGGAATCTTTATTTAGAAACCTATCGGGTTTGGTTATGAGTGTTTCTTTCTGTCACTAGGTACCGCCAGTTAAAGTTTTCTTTCCGGCGTACCTATAGGTGTTATAGACTCGATGATGGTTTTGGTTATGTTGTGTCTCGCTTCAGCCAGAGCTCTTCGGACCTTTGGCTGGTTGACTACTCCGTACTGATGAGGGCCGTAAAAGCCTGAAACCGGTATGCGGATTGTTAGGTGAACACGACATAAATTAAACATAATCGAGCTTATCAGAAAGAAACATTTGCATTCAATGTCCATTTATATAGAGGTATGCATGGATTTTCAGGTGAATATCATTCAACGTTCTGCGTGGTATTTGCCAGGAAATTAGTTGTTTTTCACCTGAGATCTACCATTTTCTGGTTCAATTTATATTGAATCTTTTATGCGAAGAAAACCGTTTAATTCTATTTTTCGAAATGTGTCTTGAACAAGGAGGATTGCACTTTGAAAATTTACTACAGTGAAAGTAAATAAATTATTATCCATAGCACACTTGACAAAAGTAAATAAACTATTGTCCTGTATTTTCCTTAGTAATATTTAATTTGTGTTCTTATTTTTAATCCAATGTTCTTTTTTTTAATCCAATCGCAAATAAATTAGTATCGTTAGATTCATCAAAAAATTCTTTTTTCGGAAAGTGCTTGTCAAAAATAGTCGCCATTTGAAAAATAATAGTTAGACACGAAAATGTAATTTTGTCAATTTTTCTTATTCCTATCTATCATAATAGTTACTGAAACTTTGCGATTGTAACTTATTGACATCACCTGAGGTCCTCAAATTAGTTTACGTCCGATCATGGCCACCTAGATGCAATATTAAAAGTGTCTCAAAAAAATGGAGTAGGCGTAAAAACTTTTCAAAATATCACATTCTGATCCAGAATTGTCTCAGAAATCCAAAAATGTTACAATATACAGAGTGTCCATTTAAAACTTCAAAACTTTTCCGGTGAAACCGGAAGGGCCGGAAAGTGAAAAATATGCGAAACTCTCCTCTCATACCATTTACCTATACCAAATCTCATTTTGATACACCTAATATTCTAGAAGTTATGACTTGTCTAATAGATTCGTTGACAACCGGTATATGTGTTTTTTTGCCACATTTTGTTAGGAGTCGCATTTGAGTCGTCTTTATAGTTGGGTTTTTCTCTTCATTTTTCACATTTTTTTTTCTCATAATCGGTGAATAATTTGGTTTATAAAATCATGACACATCTCTCTTTGAATGAGGAGAATCCAATTTTTTGTTTTCTTTCTGTACATGGTTGGGTTATTAATTTTTTCAAGGGAATTCGATAACTCATTGTGAAGTCGAGTTGCCACGTAATCTGAGCACCGTTACCCTTGGTAATTTATGTTTTTTTCTGGTATCGTATTTATGGTCTCTCAATTCAATGGAAATTTTATTTATCTTCACATTGACTAATAAATTTAGGCAGTACAATTGTCTCACATCACATAAGTTGACATCTTTGAATAGACTGTCACTTGACTAAATATTACCAACATCAACATATCATCCTGAATCTGTGTAATACGAGACAGAAGTATTTAACATATCGGTGATAGCCAGCTCTTATTTCATTGACAATGAAAACACGCCTCATTCCTCAAGATAGCTTACTACAAATGCCTATACAATAGGTGTATCGAAAATCCATAAAAAAACAACTACTTCCCTGGCTAGTGCCTCGACGGACGTTGGATTACATCTGATGAAGGCACTAGCCAGGGAAGTAATTGTTTTTTATGGACATTCGACCAACATACACCTATTGTATATTGTGTAGTCAGCTATCTTGTGTAGTCAGCTATCTTGTGTAGTCAGCTATCTTAAGAAATTAGACGTTATTCATTTTTAATGCAACATCAAAACGTTTTTGAGAAAACAATAATATTTTTATTGCTCCTCCGCCACATTTTCATAACTAATTCAGTTTCAAGTTGGTAACAGAAAGAATTAATTCAGTATGTAAATACAATTCGAGGTTCGAGTCATCAGTGCTATTGTAATTATGTCGTATTCAAGAAGAGTTATAGAACTTAAATAATAGAAATCTTGTTGAATTAAATGATTCACAAAGTAGCCGGTATGAAGGCTACGATAATTGTAAAATGATTGAATACATTATACATTGTTCCTCAGGAACTGATTCTGAATTGGAAGACCAAAAATATCAGTTTCGCAACGTTAAAAAACACACCGTTCGTCGACATACAGGGTGTCCGGAGATGTTATAGGGACTGCCAATATGATTGCGAAATGCCATGTACAAATGTCCAAAACCGCTTCGTTATTGACATACAGAGCGATTTGTGAATTTAGACAAAAAATTCAATCCGCCATATTAAATACAGGGATTAGCCAATTTGGTTTAAATTTGGTACATGAATTGAACTGAAAGGCCTCAACAAGTAGCCCTTCGAACGAAACCAATATCAGGACCGGAAGATCTTTTTTTTCCATGTTAAGTTCTTGTGAGAATAACTCACCCAGTATAATAATTATAAAAAATCTGAGCTCAGATTCGAAACCTACTGCAGAAATCCTACAGGAACTTGCTAAAAAAGTGTCTGGCAACTCTTCAGTTATTCCGTAATAAATTATCATTTTAAATTGTTTCACTCAAAAAATTAATTGTCGGATAAAGTACCATCAATAAATATTTACAAAACCAGGACATAAATATTGTTATCCTCTTTAATCAGTTCGTTGTAAAATTTTATAAAATACTCCCATAATCCAAAAAAACTGAAAAATAAATTCGTATCAGGACCGGAAGAGTCGTTTTTATGTTAAATTCTTGTAAGAATAACTGACCTAGTTTAACAATTATCAATAAAGTGTATATGAAATAAAAAAAGTGTATATGAACTTGTTAATTTGCTTACTAATAAATTTGAATTTTTGAAAATACAACACAACGCACAATAATTTTTTGTAATAAATATAACAAAAAAAGAATTCGTAATTTTTTTTTACCAATATTTCAATAAATTTTCAGAGTGAAGCCCTCCAGCATCAATACATTTTTGAGAGCTGGCCACTAGATGATTCACTGACTTTCGAATTATTCGTGGGTTTTTTCTAACACTATTACATGCAGCAGTAATTTTCTCTAATAAATGTTCTCTATTTCTAATTTTTTCATTATACACTTCTGATTTCAAATGACCCCATGAATAGTAGTCTAGGGGTGTTAAATCAGGGGATCGCGGTGGCCAATGTACTGGACCTCCTCCGCGGCCGATCCATCTGTTGGGGTAAGTGGCCTCAAAATGGTTTCTAACTGGAATTGAGGAGTGAGGTCCAGCACCATCATGCTGAAACCACATACCACGGGTATTTAGACCTCGCAATAGATCCGGTAAAGTATTGGCCAAAAAATGTAGGTAAACATCACCAGTTAACCGTCCGTCAAGTACGTGAGGTCAAATCAAATGATTATTAAGTATTCCACACCATACATTGACATGACATCTGTATTGGCAGTTTTTGAATTGTGTTACAAATACAAAGTCCTATATTAAAAAAACCTTAAAATCTAAAAAAACAACACAAAAGTACTACAAAATAACTTAATCTAGAAACTTTATTTATCCTGCAAATCATCTTGTTAAAATGAACTAATAATTTTGAACACATACCTTTAATTAATATAGGTGATACAGACACATACATCGAGAGAACAAACAAAACCATAAAAAAATATTAACCAAAATCAATTACAGTAACCAACACCTATGAGTTATCGCTCAGAATACAATAACTCTCGTGCACTCAGATGAGGGTGATAACATATCCACAACTCCCACATCTCCTGTAATATCAACATCTGGGGCAGCTCCAGCAACTCCAACAGAATATTTATTCTACAGAAAAGAGTCATCAGACTCATTTTCAATCTAAAGATTAGAGATTCGTGTAGAGAATATTTTAAAAGATTCAATATCTTAACATATCCATGTATATATATTTTTAAATGTATAATGTTATTTCTGAAACAGAAACATATGTACGACACTGTTTCCCAACATCATAACTATTCCACTAGAAACGGAATCTCATCAGGATCCCAACTCATAACACATCATTCTTTAAAACAGTCCGTCATATACAGGAATTACATTTTCAACAATCTTCCAACTGATCTAAGGAAAATTCAAAACAAAAATATGTTCAAATCGAAATTGAAGAAATATCTGTTAGAAAACTGTTTCTACAGCATTTCTGAATTTTTAACTCGAAATAAAATGTTAGTTCTGTCTGTGTATATTGACATTTATATTTTACATTTGATTTGTTTTAAATTCCAGATAAAATGTTAGTTCTATCTGTGTATATGTGACATTTATATTTTGTATTTTGGTATTTTGATTATTTGTCTACCTTTTTGTGTTCTTGACGTATCCTATATCATGTATTTGATCTTAAAGGATTCAATAAATTATTATTATATTATTATTATTATTATGTTTTCTACTCGGCAGGACAAATTTTTTGTATGAAAATGAACATAGAAATCTACAATGAATTTATATATGAGAATGTAATTGAAACCTTATGCTTATGCTTATGAACAATGGCATGTGGGTTTTCGTCTGCCCAAATATACACATTTCTAGTATTATTAATTCCATCCCTGGTGAATTCTGTTAATGGTCCTTCTATGTGCACCATCTATAAAACGATATGCGTGGTACATGATCACCCTCTCAACTTTTGCACTTTTTGTTTGTGGTACCATTTTCTTTTAATGTTTTCCTACACGCATACGAGGTAGCGCCAATTGCCTACTATTCTTCTTTCGCTACGCTACATTTGACATATGTCAAAGTCGACCGGTGCGCCATCTATGATTTCTCTCGCCGTTATCTCGATTTTTCAGGATTCACGGTGAATCTGTCGGATTGAGATACCACATATGATATATTTTCGAAATATACGCGGCCTTTCCCACATTTTGGTTCAAATCGGAGATCGATACGACCACTTTGGTTTTTCTAAGATATTTAGGGGTCTAGGCGTTGTTCGAAAATTTGACTTTTAAAAAAAAAACGTATTGAAACGAAATTCCGTTTCTAGACTAATTCGGCCATTCTGGATAAATTGGAGTTTCCGTTTCCGAATTAGAAAAAAAAATCTGAATTTCCGGAGAAAAAAAACGGAAATAATTTTTTTTCGCGAAAAATACCCCCAAAATCGTTTTTTTATAGTTTTTTGCATACGTTTCCAGAATTGCACACCGATCGCTGTGTCCTTGATCTTTTTGCGATTCTTCCAACAGAAGTCTGCACCGGTGCCTCAGCAAAAATCACTTTTTTCACTTTGGAGCGGGAAAGAAAATATTTCCCGTACTCCGATTCCATCGTGCTTCTTGCCATTCGAAAGGAAGTTCTTTTTTCTATGTTAACCTTGATATGTTCTTTCTCGAACAATATCTCGTCATCATTGATATATAATTAGTATAACGGGGATATGGAATTTCTTATCGATATCTGCGTCATTTACAGCGTCCAGTATTTGCTCTTCGTGATGATCATTATTTCTTCGAGCATCTTCTCGTCTTCTATTTGATGGAACTTTTCCTTCTTCCGTAATTCTTTGAAGTACCTTAGCAAATGTTGAATGATGTGGTACGCGACGATTAGGATAGCGACGTCTGTATTCCCTTCTTGCAGACTGGCCATTTCCTTCGCAAAGCCCATACACAAATAAAATATCTGCGTATTCCTCATTAGTGAAACGAAACGGCATCATAAACACACTCTTAGAACTATAGTTTAAACTTAAAAACACCAGAATAATGAATGAACATCAACAAAACTAATGCTAAACAATAGTTTTTCATAATCAAATTCGTGATTTGACACTTGACACAAGCTGTATTTAGACAAACATTGTAAGCTACTGATACGAATTTATTCTTCGTTTTTTTTTGGGTTATAAGAGTATTTTATAAAATTTTACTACGAACTAATTAAAGAGAATAACAATATTTATGTCTTGGTTCCATAAATATTCATTATATTGGCCAATTTTTATGGTACTTTACCCGACAAGTAATGTTTTGAGTGAAAAAATTTAAAATAATAATTTATTACGGAATAACTGAAATGGTGCCAGAAATTTTTCAACAAGTTCCTGTAGGATTTTTTCCGAAGATTTCGAATCTGAGCTCAGATTTTTTATAATTATTATACAGGGTGAGTTATTCTTACAAGAACTTAACATGGAAAAAAAAAGAATATTTCAGCCCTGATATGGGTTTCGTTCAGAGGGCTACTCATTGAAGCCTGTTAGTTTAATTCATGTATCAAATTTAAACCAAATCGGCTGATCCCTGTATTTAATATGGCGGATTGAATTTTTTGTCTAAATTCACAAATCACTCTGTATGTCAGTAACGAAGGGGTTTTTGGGCATTTGTATATGGCATTTTGCAATCATAATGGCAGTCCCTATGAGTTTTGTCGGTTTTGAAGTTTTGACACACTGTATATTTTTTAACAAATATAATGGAATGGAAAGATTAATAGAAATGTCCTATTTCAGAGTGAAGATGTTGGCCATTTGTACGATAGTCTTTGGGATAGCCATCATTCTCAGTGGTGGCGTTCATGAATATTGGCAACTTGTACTTTTACGTATGATCATGGCTGCTGGAGAATCTGGCTGTAATCCGTTGGCAACAGGAATTCTTTCTGACATTTTTCCAGAAGAAAAACGAGCTCTAGTCATGTCAGTATTCAACTGGGGAATATACGGAGGCTATGGTAAGTTTTTAACACCATAATCACTTCGGACATCGCATATATTCCAGGTGATTCTCTAAGGTGGCTCATCCCTATTACTATTTTATTATTGAAGATAGAAAAACGAAATTTGGGGGTTGTATATTATAGCTCAATTTAAATTTTTTGACATATTTACTTGCTTTGCCGTACTTACGGTTTGACCGGAAATAAATCCAACTTTCGATTTTTAAAAAGGACATCCTATATATTTTTACTTATTTCAATCGAAAATGAGATTCTAGATCCAACAATACATCACTTGTCAATATTTGACAAATAAAGTCATTTTTATTCCAATTTTTATTTTTCGATCTGGAATGCCATGGATCGTGGGAAAAATACGACTTTGGGGCTTATGACTCCACAGTCGTTTTGAGAAGTATTTAAAAGTCGCAAATATGAATTTTTACAGTTAACTTGATTTTTTCAAATGGAAAGAGGGTGGCTCGTCGGCTTTTTGTGAAAGATCATTTTCTTACGAATTTGATACCACACCCTTTCACTATTTTTCTGAATAAATGCAAGAAGCGATCATACCTAATAACAAATAATACGTATTCGGTATACTTATGCACTAAGTCCTGTTATTCTAGTTATCCGTGACAAACAATTGAAGCTGTTGCTAGGACTACCTAAACAAATAGGTTAATAAATATGCTGTCACTTTTAAAAAATGTATTTGTTGCGTAGTTTATAATTTGATATGGAAAATTATACTAGAAAAGATGAAATTGACATGTTACTAATTCACGGAGAATCGAAAAAGAATGCAACTGATGCAGCTCGAATTTATGCTCAGAGATTCCCTAATCGTCGCCATCCCACTCGGCATTATTTTCCAAAACTGGAAAGGAAAATCCGAAATGAACCAGAAGAAAACGCCAATAACTAGTGAACAAAAAGAAGTAGACGTGTTGGGCTTATGTTGAAGTGAATTGTACGTCGTCAATTCGCCAAATTGTTTCTGAGTGTGATATAAGTTATTCGCCCGTTTGGAGAATTCTTCACAAATATAATTATCGATCATTCAAGTACTAACTACACCAACATCTTTACGATAACGGTCACATCCGAAGATTAACTTATTGCACCTGGTTTTTTAATGAATACGTTTTCCATTTAAAATTATTTATTTAGATGAAACTCGATTCACCAACTTGGGTCTGTTCAAACGGAATAATGAAAGGTACTGGTCTCAAACAAATTTACATCTGATGCAAGAAGGAAATTTTCAAGAGCGATTTGGTTTCAATTGCTGGATGGGTATTATCGGAGGAAAACTTTTGGGGCCCATAATTTTCGCCGGACAACTTACTGCGAAAAGATATCTACAGTTCCTTAGAAATCAAATTAATGATTTCATTGAAGATTTGCCACTGGCTAACCACGTTCATATCTATTTTCAACAAGATGGAGTGCCACCTCACAATTCTCAAGTCGTAAGAGAACATCTGAATGACACCTTCCCAGAAAAGTGGATTGGCACCTATGGCCTGCGAGGTCATATTTTTTTTGAATGTACTATTTCTTTTTCATAATCTAGATCACCAGATCTTACTCCGCCAGATTTTTTTCTCTGAGGACCAATTGAAAATCAGGTTTATCACACAGCATCAGCTACTCGTGAAGAACTGGAGTATAAAGTAAGGGTGGCATTCCAGAACATCATTGCGGAACAGCTAATCAATGTGGTGCGCGCCCAATTGAAAAAGTTGAACTTTGCCGTGATCAAGGAGAAGGTCATTTTGAAAATTGAGAACCTTAATGGACTAATTTGCGACTTTTAAATAATTCTTAAAACGACTGTGAAGTCATAAGCCTCAAAGTCGTATTTTTCCCATATTACTTGATCAAGAATGAAGCGATTTACACTATTGTAACGAACCTAGGCCGGACCTGTCGCCTCGCGCGTTGCCGTCGACAGCGATGAGATCATCCCCGGAGATATTCGAGAACCATCCAGTGCGCTCTGCCGCGGAAAACAACGGTCAATATTGGAAACAATTGGAACACGCCGGTCGCCAACTGAAAGAATTCGAAACATCGAGAATGCTGTATCGGAGATAAATAGGCAAACCTCAAGTGGAGTAACACAGTCTGAACGAGCCCATACCATCGAGCTATACAGTGGCGTAGTAATATAAATTAAGTTGTATATTTAAGTGTTAAATAAATTAGTTAAACCAAGTTAAGTTTATTTACGTTACAATTGGTGTCGGAAGTGAGATTTTGAAAATAAACAAGTGATCGTGGAGTGGATAGTCAGAAAAATAAATTGATAGACCTTTTTGTACGCCCAAAATAGACAGTGGACCGGTTTTCGCGAAGTGGACAATTGTGCGTGGGAATATAAACTGATACACTGTTCGCGTGAAACAGAAAATAGACAGTGGCCCGGTTTTCGCGAAGTGGACAATTGTGCGTGGGAATATAAACTGATACACTCTTCGCGTGAAACAGACAATAGACTGGTGGCCCGTGGAAAAATTGCGAAGTGAATTTTAACAAACTGATAAACTTTTCGTGTGAAACAGACTGATACCTCGTCAAAGACAAAATGTGTTCAAGAAAAGTGCAGCCTTGCGGACTTGAAGGTAGCAGAATTGAAACAGGAATTGGAGGAAAGGAACTGGAAACAACGGGTAAAAGCAAGTACTCCAGGAAAGACTTGCAGAAGGACTTATACAAGAAGGTGAGGACCGCGAAACATTGTTATTCGAAGTTCCGGAGGTGATTTAAGTTTGGTAATGAATAAACTCGAAGAAACTACTAAATCCGTGAAAGAAGAACTGCAACAAAATTCTAGAAATCTGGAAGAGAAGCTTCAGGAAAATTCTATAAATCTGGAAGAGAAGCTTTCTAGAAATCTGGAAGAGAAGCTTCTAGAAAATTCAAGAAGTCTGGAAGAAAATGCTAGAAATCTGGAAGAGAAGCTTCAAGAAAATTCTAGAAATCTGGAAGAAAAGCTTCTAGAAAATTCAAGAAGCCTGGAAGAAAATGCTAGAAATCTGGAAGAGAAGCTTGAAGAAAATTCTAGAAATCTGGAAGAGAAGCTTCTAGAAAATTCAAAAGCCTGGAAGAAAATGCAAGAAGCCTGGAAGAGAAGTTCCTGGAAAACACAGAAGGCCTAAAAAAGAATTGTGTGGTGTGGCTAAATTTCTAGAAAAAAGTGGGAACCGTTGAGACAGGATAGATAAAATTAGGGAGCAAATGAACACGGTCTAGAAGAAAGAATGGGAACCGTTGAGACAGAGATAGATAAAATTAGGGAGCAAATGAACACGGAGGTAGATAAAATAAAGGAAACGATCAGTAAGCTGGAAAAACGAATTAATAGTGCGCCCTCCACAGAGATGGTTAACGAAAATGCAATGCTGGACTTGAGTTTGAACTTGGATAAAGTTCAAGAGGGTATAAAAGATGTCAAGGTCATTTCAGAAATAGGGAAGCTTTCCATGAAGCCGCCTCAGTTCGACGGAAAAACTCCATGGGCAAATTACCGCCGGCAGTTTGAAGCAGCGGCCAAAGCAAACGGATGGAATGCAGGGAAAGCTGTAGCACTGACACTTGCATTACGTGGAGAAGCGACAAATATTCTACAAACTCTCACCGCCCAAGAACAGGAGGACTATGATCAGCTGATTAAACATCTAGAATTACGATATGGCCACGCCCATTTGGAACACGTATACCACTCCCAGCTGAAAAATCGCTGCCAAAAATCGGGCGAATCCTTACAAGAATTCGAAACTGACATTGCACGCTTGGTTCGTCTCGCATATCCAGCCATACCGGAAAATGTAATGGAGCGATTAGCGGTTCAGGCATTCTTGGATGGACTCCGTGACCAAGAAACCAGACAAGCGTTGATATTAGCTCGTCCAACACATCTCGTAGACGCACTGGCACGAGCTTTGGAATTCGAAGCAGCAAAACAATGCTGCAAAACCCAAAGTAAAGTTCAAACGATTGAGGAAGACTCACCGGAGCCTGCTAACTTGGAAGCTGCCATAAGAAAAGTGATGAAGGAAGTGTTGCCTGAGAAAAGACAGATAAGATGCCGGAATTGTGGCAAAATTGGACATGTGCGTAGCAAATGTCCAACATTCATCGACTCCGATGCAGGAAAACTAAAAAAGGTCGACGAGAAGGGGCAATCGTCGGCATGTGTCCGGCAAGCCTCGGTTAACAACGCATATGTCGCTATCCTTCAACGACAGAACAAAGGTGTCTTCGTAGACGGTCTCATCAATAACGAGCCTTGCACCATGCTGCTAGATACAGGTGCGACTAGGACAATTCTCGGGCCTTCCTTTGCCAGAACACCGGAACGGATTGAACCGACAACTTGGAAGCTACGCACAGCAACAGGGGAGCCAGCTACTGTATATGGCGAGCTACCGATTGAAATAATTTTGGGCAGCACTAAAGTGAAACATCAGGCACTTGTAGCGGACATCGAAGACGATGCAATCATCGGAATGGACATCATGAATTCCAGAGGGTTTGAATTGGATTTCAAAGACGGCGTCCTACGTGTCAACGGAGAAGAGCTGGTGCTTCATGGAGAAGTGAGGGTTGATCCGTGTGTTGTTGGCTGAAGACCTTGTTGGTGCTGACAAATTTGTGCCCGTAAGGGTCATGAATGTCAATTATTTTCGTAGGCAGTGGAAACGTGGTGATGTTCGAGCCCAAACTTCATGATGAGAAAATTGGACGAGGGATTGCACTAGGGAAGACCTTGTTGCGTGCTGACAAATTTGTGCCCGTAAGGGTCATGAATGTCAATTATTTTCCAGTGACCTTGAAGAAAGGTACAATATTGGGGCACTGCTCGTCAGTTTCCTCAGTGATCCGGAGTGTACGAGGTACGATTAGCCAACCCAACAACTTGCCCACAGAACTAGAAAAATTAGTTGCCATCTCTTCCAAAGATATAAAAACAGCTCAACAGCCCAAACTAAGAGATTTAGTTAAGAAGTACCAAGACATCTTCGATACCGGACAAGGAAAAGGAGGTCGAACTAATGTGGTCCAGCACAAGATTGATACTGGGGGTGCCCGACCGATCCGGCAATCAGCAAGAAGACTTCCCCTTGCCAAGAAGGAAGAGGCTGACAAAATAGTCAGCGATATGGGAAAAGAAGGAGTTATCGAACCATCTGACGGTCCCTGGTCCTCTCCAGTCGTACTGGTGAAGAAAAAGGATGGATCGACACGCTTTTGTGTAGACTATCGCCAACTTAATAATGTCACGAAGAAGGACAGTTACCCTCTCCCGAGAATAGATGACACCCTAGACACGTTGGCTGGTTCCACGATTTTCTCGACCCTTGATCTGAAGAGTGGATACTGGCAAGTAGAACTGGCTCAGGAAGATCGAGAAAGACTGCTTCTACCATCGGCTCAGGATTGTGGCAGTTCACCGTTATGCCATTCGGGCTCTGTAATGCTCCCGCCACATTCGAAAGATTGATGGAAACAGTACTGAAGGGACTCTCATGGAACACGTGTCTAGTGTATCTCGACGACATAATTGTGGTCGGCAGATCGTTTGAGGACCACGTGAAAAACTTGGAGGAAGTATTCCTGCGACTGAGGAACTCGGATTGAAGCTGAGCCTAAGAAATGCCATCTGTTCCAAAAAGAAGTACGATACCTCGGCCACGTTGTCTCTGGGAAGGAGTAGCAGTGGATGACCAGAAGATCAAAGCTGTTAAGGATTGGCCCATCCCAAAAGACATTCACCAACTTCGAAGTTTCCTTGGTTTTATGCACATACTATCGCCGATATGTGCTGGGATTCGCCAACATCGCTAAACCACTGACCAAGCTCACGGAAGGCCAAACAAAGTTCCAGTGGTCCGAAGAATGTCAAGACTCATTCAGGAAGCTGAAAGGAGCTTTGATCAACGCACCTATACTGAGCTATCCCCTACTCAAAGGGAAATTCATTTTGGATACGGACGCCAGCAACGTGGGACTTGGAGCTGTCCTATCTCAGATCCAGGAGGGACAGGAGAAGGTCATTGGTTATTTCAGCAAGACGCTTAGCAAACCAGAGCGCAATTACTGTGTCACCAGGCGAGAGCTGTTAGCTGTTGTAAAAAATAATTTCATTTTAATCGTGGATTTTTCAATTTACAGAAAAATCTTTCTATCAATATTCAATTGAGAATGTTTCCCTTTTCAACAGGAGTGGAACACTTCTACAAGTACGTGTATGGAAGAAGATTCCTGTTGAGAACTGACCATGCAGCTCTCAAATGGCTCTTACAGTTCAAAAATCCTGAGGGTCAAGTAGCACGTTGGATCGAGAGACTCCAAGAATTCGATTTCGAGATCGAGCATCGAGCCGGAACTAGCCATAAGAATGCAGATGCCTTGTCGCGAAGACCATGTCAGATGATTGCTCTCATTGCCGACGAGCAGAAGAAAGAAGCAACACTTTGTAGAACCGCGGCAATGGATGACAACTGGAATGACAGCAAGATCCAGAAAGACCAAGAGAGAGACCCCGACCTTGGCTTAGTCGTCAGCTGGAAGAAGGGCAATCGAAGACCATCATGGCAGGAAGTCGCAGGTTACTCGCCAGCTGTTAAGTCCTATTGGGCACAATGGAACTCTCTTATTCTGGACAATGGGATCCTGAAACGTGTGTTGGAGACCGATATTGGTGGGGAAGACAGACGCCAAATCATTGTTCCCAGGAACAGAAGAGAGGAAGTGCTGCGAGAAATCCATGATGGAGTCGCCGGAGGACATCTGGGAGTGACGAAGACCCTGCAGAAAGTGAGGCAGCGGTTTTACTGGGCCAATTGTCAGCTGACGTCCCGGACTGGTGCAGAAAGTGCGCTGTATGTGCTGCTAGCAATGGACCTCGAATACGACCAAGGCCCCGATGCGTCAGTACAACGTAGGCAGCCCGTTCGAGAGAATCGCCATTGACATCGCCGGCCCGTTTCCCGTATCCGACCACGGGAATAAATACATCCTTGTGGCAATGGACTACTTCAGTAAGTGGGCGGAAGCCTATGCCCTGCCCAACCAGGAAGCCATCACCGTCGCCGACGTCTTGGTGAAAGAATGGATATGTCGATTCGGTATTCCAATGGAGCTGCACTCGGATCAAGGCAGAAATTTCGAATCCAACCTTTTCCAAGAAATATGTCTACTGCTGAACATCCGCAAGACAAGAACCACGGCCCTACATCCGCAGTCCGATGGAATGGTGGAACGGATGAACAGGACGATCAACCGCCACTTGTCCAAGGTTGTCTCTGACCATCAAAGAGACTGGGACCAGTATCTTCATTTGTTCCTGATGGCCTATCGATCCGCAGTACACGAGTCAACCGGTCAAACTCCTGCTAGTATTATAATGGGCCGAGAACTGCTACTGCCTTGTGACCTGAAGTTTGGGATACCGCCAGGACAAGACACTGCAGGAGAGGACTACGTCAGCAAACTTCGGCAGAGAATGGACGACATCCACGAAAGAGACCGGTTGAACACGCCAGAGTGCCAGCGATAAAATAAAGAAGACCTATGACATCAAGGCCGACGCTGGAGGATTTAAAGTTGAGGACCTGGTTTGGCTGTACCATACCCCAAACGTCGTCGTGGACTATACAAATTGGAACTCGTGGGGGCCCGTATAAAACGTGAAAAGGATAAACGACCTTGTGTACCAAGGGTCGTCCATTTCAACAGGTTGGCCCCTTACGCTGGAAACCATGACCAAGTTCGCACCCTCAAGCCACCGGAGGATGATATGACGTTCGAGAAGTTTATGTCCTTGTATTCAAACGGGCAGAAAGTTCTACATGGGGTTACTAGAGAGGAGTCACGAGACCTTTTCGAGGTGCCTGCTGACTATGCACTAGCGCACTGTGTGGCAGAAGATCTTCGAATGTCCAGGGGCATCGCCGTAGTGGTCTCCAAGAAATTTGGTCAACCCCAAACACTGCGGGCAGAATCCAGAAGTTGGTGGGTGCTACAGTTGAAGAAAGGCCAGAGAAACATCTACTACCTAGTTACCAAGAGGCATTCCCAAGATAAACCGTCCTATGAAGATGTCTGGAAGAGTCTCACCAAACTAAGAGATACTATGGTGGACCAGAATCTGGTGGATCTAGCAATTCCAAAATTGTCCTGTGGTATTGATGGGTTGGACTGGAGAGTCATAAGAAGTATGCTGGAGGCGATATTCAGATCCAGCGGCGTCAAGATTTTGGTTTGCTGTAACCCTCTTCCACGACCGATCATGAAGACCGTGGAGTGTTACTTCCATCGAACTTCACGGTGCAGATATGGGGAGTCATGCAGATATCGTCACACTCCAAGGATGAAATTTCGGGACGAAATGTCCTTAAGAAGGGGGCAATGTAACGAACCTAGGCCGGACCTGTCGCCTCGCGCGTTGCCGTCGACAGCGATGAGATCATCCCCGGAGATATTCGAGAACCATCCAGTGCGCTCTGCCGCGGAAAACAACGGTCAATATTGGAAACAATTGGAACACGCCGGTCGCCAACTGAAAGAATTCGAAACATCGAGAATGCTGTATCGGAGATAAATAGGCAAACCTCAAGTGGAGTAACACAGTCTGAACGAGCCCATACCATCGAGCTATACAGTGGCGTAGTAATATAAATTAAGTTGTATATTTAAGTGTTAAATAAATTAGTTAAACCAAGTTAAGTTTATTTACGTTACACTATCATGCCATTCTAGATCAAAAAACAAAAATTGGAATAAAAATGACTTTATTCGTCAAATATTGACAAGTGAGGTGTTGTTGGATTCAGAATGTCATTCTCGATCGAAATAAGTAAAAATATATAGGATGTCCCATTTAAAAATCGAAAGTTGGGGTCATAGATCAGGGCTGAAGCCTTTGAAAATGGTAAAAAGTGAAAAAAAATAATAGTAAGATGAAACCCATTGGAAAAGAAAGAGAATATAACAAAAATGAAGGGAAAAATAATTTACGGGTGATCTGAGGTCGGGAAGTGGAAGGGGTGAGTTTTTAAGGGTGAAAAAAGGTTTATCTCGATTTTCGGCAAAACTACGAGTCCTATGAAAAAAAGGTGAATGGCAAAGTTGTAGGTAATAAAAAGATCTACAACTTTTGTATCCACACTTTTTTCACATAACCCCAAAATTTATGGGGGTAGGAGGGTCTGGGCCTTACTACCTGTTATTTCTTTGCATTTCTGAGAACATTTACCATAGTAATGTGAATTTTTTTTATACGATATACGATTGAAAATTAGGGTGCTTTTTCGATATTAAGTCAAAATAAGGTGGAAAAATAAATATTTCAAATAAAAAAAATTACAGTGTGTTTGGGACATAGAAAGGTTAGTTTTCACCGCATTTCGTGAATAAAAAGTTTTTTTGTAGAAGATCAAAATAAAAAACCAAAAACTTGGTTATTTGATTTTTTTACATAAATTTTGAGTGTTATGTGAAAAAAGTGTGAATATAAAAAGTTGTAGATCTTTTTTTATTTAAAATATTTATTTTCCACTTTATTTTGACTTAATATCGAAAAGCACCTAATTTTCAATCGTATATCGTATAAAAAGAATACACATTGCTATGGTAAATGTTCTCAGAAAATGCAAAGAAATAACAGGTAGTAAGGCCCAGACCCTCCTACCCCCTTCCCCACTTCTCTATGAAATACCTTTTTATGGGCTAAAATTTTCCGTAGGTATATGAGTTATCTTAAAATAGCAATAAATAGGCATCTACGCATATAATTTAAAGATTCTACAACTTTCTCAAAATATTGTAGATGTCTTATTAAATATTAACTTTACGTTTCTTTGCATTTTCTGAGAACATTTACCATAGTAATGTATTTTTTTTTTCATACCATCAGAAAGTAGAGATTTCAACGAACAAAAAGCCCACCGAGTTCTTTAAAAAAGCCTGATGTTTTGACGGGAGAATTTTTGATTGAAAATTGGGGTGCTTTTTCGATATTAAGTCAAAATAAGGTGAAAAAATAAATATTTTGAACAGTGTGTTTTACAGTGTGTTTGGGACATGTTTTCACCAAATTTCGTGAAGATTTTTTTTTGAAAGATAAAAATAAAAAATCAAAAACTTGGTTATTTGAATTTTTTACATAAATTTTGGGGTTATGTGAAAAAAGTGTAGATACAAAAGTTGTAGATCTTTTTATTACCCACAACTTTTTTCCATAGGAATTGTAGTTTTGCCGGAAATCGAAAAAACCGTTTTTTACCCTTAAAAACTCACCCCTTTCCACTTCCCGACCTCAGATCGCCCGTAAATTATTTTTCCTTTCATTTTTGTTATAGTATCTTTCCTTTTCCAATGGGTTTCATCCTACTATTATTTTTTTTGGTTTCAAAAATTATCGACCCTGGTCTATCATTTCCGGTCAAACCGGAAGTACTGCAAAGCAAGTAAATATGTCAAAAAATGTAAATTGAAGTATTAATACACAACCCCGCAAATTTTGTTTTTCTTTCTTCAATAATAAAAAAGTTATAGGGGTAAGCCACCTTGGAGAATCACCCGGTATATACAGTGAGCATCATAAGTGTTACCCCCCCTATGTAACTCGTTACTGGACTCTTGTTAGGAAAATCGCCGAGACACGTCGACTTTTGATTTTTACAATGTTCATTTTTGTATGAATAGTTTACCCCTAATTTCATCCCTTACTGGAGGGGAGCAACCCTTTCGAAAAAATTAACCAGCATCGGGTGGTGAGTGATAACTCATTTGGAAGGACGTGTTATCCTCCATTCAACTGTGCAAAAAAATTGAAATTTGCTTCATTACGTGTTGAGTTATTAATGTTTTAAAAATAACAAAACACCACAAACAGGCATGCAACTAAACTAACATTAACCTTATGTGTTATTACAATAAATGTTCAAAATATTCTCCGTTGACCTCCTGGCAAAAATAAAGTCTATTTTTAGTTTCAGCCCTGACGCTTTGCAAAGTTTCTCGAGTAATTAATTGTTGCACACACTTCCGTAATCCGCGCTCGCAACTCCTGAATAGAGTGACACTGAGTCCCGTATACTTTAGATTTTAGGTAACCCCATATAAAAAAATCTAAAGGGGTTAGATCTGGTGATCTTGGAGGCCATTCCACAGTTCCTCGGCGCCCGATCCATCGTCCTGCATAAACAGTATTCAAATAATTTCCCCACAGCAACTGCAGAATCTTGTTGCAAAATAATTTCCATGTCAAATTCGTCTTCATTATTTCGACAGTTGCCACTATCAGTGGATGTATCACTGTTTCCAGCATTTCCAAATAGAGGGCACCAGTCGGATTGTCTTCAATAAATAGGACCTATAATGTGGTCACCCAGTACTCCTGCAACACACATCAACTTTTTGTGGAAACTGAGTACGAGTTTCGCGAAAAAGTCGAGAATTTTCATCGGACCAGTACCTCATATTTTGTCTATGCACGTGACCGTTTAAAAAAAAGTAGCCTCTTCACTGAAACAAATGTGTTTCAAATAGCTGGGATTTTGCAAAATATTATTAGATACAATTTCACAATATTCTAGACGGTGGTCTGGATCATCGTCCGTCAGTTCATGAACCATCTTTATTTTATAAGGATGTTTTTTTTTCAGAACTCTCAATACAGTCATCTGCGAAACCTTACAATTCAAGGCAACAGTTCTACTCGATGAGGACGGATTATTCACAAATTCGCCAATAATGTCCACTTGTTTATCTTCCAGAACGTTTTTCATTTTGCACACTGCCGTTCTCATAGAACATTTCCACTAAATGTTTGAAATAATGTCTATCAATAGGGCGATCTGGAAAACGTTCATTGAACATTCGTACAGCCTCATGATAATTGCGATGAGCCTCACCAAAAATAACAATCGCTTCGCATTTCTCATTCAACCCACGTGGTGCAACCATTATTAGGAGATGAATAGCAATCAAAACTCACAGCTAGATACACTGACTCGCACTATCCTTGATATCAATTTGTTTTGATCATTTATCCTGAAAACAATGCAAAAACACCAACAAGAACGTGCAGTTAATCTCCAAGCAAATAAGTCTCACTTGTCGTCTGAACCAAAACCGATATCATGCAGGGCCGAATTTTAATTCTAAGGATGAGTGCGCTACGTTAATTTTCGTTATTCTGAAACAATAATGACTCGAGAATTAATGGAGCAAATTACAAATCCTTTGCACGGTTGAATAGAGAATAAAACCCTCTTTCAAATAAGCTATCACTCACCACCCCATGCTATTTAAATTTTTGGACAGGGTTGCTCCCCTCCAGTAAGGGATGAAATTATTGGTAAACTATTCATACGAAACTGTACATTGTAGAAATCAAAAGTCGACACGTGTCTCGGCGATTTTCCTTACAAGAGTCCAGTAACGAGTTAGATAGGGGGGGGAACACTTATGATGCTCACTGTTCATATATAATTTAAGGTGCTTCATTTTTGGGCAACATTTTTTTTCTTCAAGCCCCGCCTGAAAATCTTGTAATTTATAGAAAAACAAAATTTTTGAGCATATTGCGAACCCTTTATTCGAATTTTAACCCATTGCTAGAGAATTTTGAATTTTATCCATTAAAATAACCTTCCGCTCACCAGGTACAATTTTTTTTTGGAAACTTTGACTCATGGATTATTGTTATAGGTATAATTTCCTACAAAAAAGCCCATTGCGTCGAATTTGTAACTCCAACGGTTTCGACGAAAAATGCCATTTAAGCTGAGTTTTCATAAAAATAGCAGTAAATCGCGTTTATTTGCTAAACTATTGAAGATAGAAAGGAAATGTAGGGGGGTTTATGCCCTACAATTTTGCTTCAGAATATTTTTACCTAGCTCTCTTAGTTTAGCTGTTAAAGCCACTTAAAACTTAAACTAACGAAAAAATCAATTTTTTTCAATAAAAACTAATTTATGAAATCCAAGTTAAAAAATTTAATGAAAAATTTGTTTGTCGTATTTTTGGAATTTTATGGCAGCAAAAATGTTTTAAATCGGTAATTTCACAACAATTACTACTTTTTGGAGTTCAGAATATTTTTTAAAAAATTATACGATTTTCACAGATAGATTATTTATGTCAGACTTCAAAGTTATGCACAATATGTACGGTTTCGCTAGTTTGAAAGTAGTTTTCATCCATTTGTATTGATGAAATCTTTGCACACCTAATTTATTTCTCATTATCAACGTCAAAAATAAATAAACGCGATTTACTGGTATTTTTATGAAAATTAGCTTAAATGACATTTTTTGTCGAACCCGTTGGAGTTACAAACTCGACGCAACGGGCTTTTTTGTAGGAAATTATTCCTATAACAAAAATCCATGAGTCAAAATTCCCAAAAAAAATTTTTTTCCTGGTGAGCTGAAGGAAAAACGGATAAAAAAACATTTTTTAATGTTATTTTAATGGATAAAATTCAAAATTCTCTAGCATTGGGTTAAAATTCGAATTAAGGGTTCGCAATATGCTCAAAAATTTTATTTTTCTATAAATTACAAGCACCCTAATATATATGTATATATATATATATATAATATATATATATATATATATATATATATATATATACAGTGTGACCCATTTTTAATGGAAACACCCCCCTAAAATTTGAAGTTGTAAACAGATTTTAATATTTTTTTTTGAAATGTCAAGTACTGGAAGGTCTACCTTGAGACAAAATTTGAAATGTTTATTCCAATTTTCAGGGCATACTACGATATTTTTTCTTAGTCGAAAATCGAGATTTTTCATTAGCGATTTTTTTATTGAAAAAATCACTGGATTCAGAGTGCCTCTAAACAGGTGTGACCAAAATTTCATGAAAAAATATTCATTAATAACAAAGTTATGACAACTCAAAAATTCGAAAACTCACACAGCTAACAGTCACAAAAAACACCCTATATCAACAGATATAGCCATGAGAATATTTTTTATGATTTCAACAATAAAGTGCCGCCAGATGAAAAAAAAAAAAACGTAAATTTTTTTAATAAAATAACGGAATTACATTCACACAATTCAACTAATAATGAAGGAAAAAAATTTAATTAACGTAACTATGAAAACTAATTATTGAAATGTTTCGATTTAGTGCAACAATTAATTCAAACTCATATTCTAGTAGCCTCTACTAATCCACCACGTATTTCGATACATTTGTCGTAGCGCTTACGAATGTTTCTGATCACGTTCCTTAGTTCTTGTGGGCTAATATCTGCACATACCTGTTGAATTCTTGCACAAAGTTCATTTCTATCTCTTGAGCGGTTTTTGTAAACCTTTTGTGTGAGAAGTCCCCAGAGAAAAAAGTCCAAAACTGTGAGGTCTGGAGATCTGGGTGGCCACTCTATAAACGGACTACCACGGCCTATCCATCGGTTTGGAAAATGTTCGTTAAGCCATTGCCTCACAGCTCTGGCATAATGAACTGAACACCCATCTAACTGAACAATTAAATTTGATCGTTCATTGATTGGCAGCTCGTGAATAGCATCCCAAAACTCTGTGTTTAAAAATTCTAGAAACCTCTGCGCATTAATGTTTTCCTCAAAAAAGAAAGGACCAATAATTCGTTCGTTCAATATCCCACACCAGACGTTGATTTTTGGGAATACTGGCTTTTACAGTTTATTACCCAGTTAGGATTATTCGCTGCCCAATAGCGACAATTCTGTGATGACACTACTCCATTTGTAGTGAAAGTGGCTTCGTCGGTATATAAAATATTTTGTAGGAAATTTATAATGTTTAAATATTCCCCTTGGGCCCATAAACAATATTCCAGACGTCTTGCTTCGTTGCCTTCTTGCAGTGTATGTAAAAATTTTGGCTTGAAAGGTTTAATATTCTTCGCCTTGAGACATCTCCGAATAGTTTCTCGTGCAATATTCAAATCTAAGGTGGCATTCCTTATACTGGCATTAGGATTATTTCCGAAATAATCTAAAATGATTTGATCATTCCTGTCATTCCTGTTTCGTCTTTGTACAGGATTACTTTTTAACATTATTTTTGATACTGCACCAGTTTCATTGAATATTTTATTTATTTTATTTAACGTACCGCAGCTAATACGAGGACGATCTGGATGTCTCTCATTAAATACTCTACAAACCTCTCTAGCACTTCTAACGTCATCTCCCGAAAGGCGTACAATTTCAATTTTCTCTCCTACGCTCAATCTTGCAGCCATGACACAAAATAATTCGAAGAATTGTAAGGTGAATATTGTTGACAATAGTACATTTAAATCTTTCACAAGTGTCAAACTGTATATCATTTCCATGGCAACTAAGATTTAAATTGAAAAATCAATTAGGTCTTAGTTTTAGTTAATTTGCGTGAAAACTTGAATGAATTCCGTTATTTTCTTTAAAAAAATTTACGTTATTTGTTTTTTTTTCCATCTGGCGGCACTTTATTGTTGAAATCAAAAAAAAAATATTATCATGGCTATATCTGTTGATATAGGGTGTTTTTTGTGACTGTTAGCTGTGTGAGTTTTCGAATTTTTGAGTTGTCAAAACTTTATTATTAATGAATATTTTTTCATGAAATTTTGGTCACATCTGTTTAGAGGTACTCTGAATCCAGTGGCGTAGTGATTTTTTCAATAAAAAAATCGCTAATAAAAAATCTCGATTTTCGACTAAGAAAAAATATCGTAGTATGCCCTGAAAATTGGAATAAATATTTCAAATTTTGTCCCAAGGTAGACGTTTTAGTACTTGACATTTCAAAAAAAAAAATTATCAAAATCTGTTTACAACTTCAAATTTTAGGGGGGTGTTTCCATTAAAAATGGGTCACACTGTATATATATATATATATATATATATATATATATATATATATATATATATATATATATATATATATATTACATGTAGAAATTAGTGGGAAGCAGTCAATGGTAGACCAATTAATACGATTTCTTCGTTTTTATGTCGAGCTTTCGAAAATTTTTATTTTCTTCTTCAAGACTTAACTAAAAGTTAATACATGATTATATGCTGGTATTACATAATTAAAGGATACTTACTAACATGAAATTCAGAAAAATAATCACAAAGAAACATCGGTGTTACATTTAAATGACAAGATGACAGTCACATGACAGATACTCAGTTACATACCTAAATAATCGAAATTCTAGATGAAAGATACAGAGTGAGAATATAAAAATGAAAGTATATATAAATATAAAAATAATAATAATCATTTCAAAGAGGATTAGGTGTGATATTGTCTTTATGTTTTTTTAAAGATATGTATATATGTACTGAGGTCATCAATATCTGTTCTTCTATTCATTGTTTTTCATTGTTGTTTATATGAACATTTCAAGAAAGAGACGCTTATTGAGATTTTGTCATTATCGAGAATTTTGGCATTATTATAGTCAATCACATGATCTTTATCTATTACATGTTCAGCAAGGCACAAGATCTCACATTTCTTCTACAGTCACTTTTATGAGAGGTTATTCTATCTTTGAGCATTCTACTGTTCGACCAATGTATCCATCACAGCTGCTGCAAGGAATTTCATAAATTATATTGGATTTATTTTTATTGGTATAGGAGTTTTAATTTTGAATGTATTTGGATATAGTTTTCAAACTGGTTTTAGCTATTTAACATTGTCTCATTTTGAACAATTGTATGAGTTTTGGTGTCAAATTATCTATATGTGGTAAGATCTATAAATTGCAATTTGATCCGTTCTGGTGATTGGTTTGAATTCAAATAGAACAGAGGAGCTAAATAATTTTATTAACTAATGATTTTCGGATATGAATTTTCTAAAGAATGTTTTGAAGTTCTTTCAGACACTCATCTCTCAGGATGGATGAGTGACCTTAACAACTCTATTTTAAGGTTATTAATTAAATTGAGTTTGATTTTCATGGGATGGTGTGAGTGAAAATTTATGAAACGATTACTATTTATTGGTTTTCTGTACCATCTAGTGATGATTTTGTTGTTGATGGTTCTGATAAGTTTCAAATCAGGAATGGAACTGAATTATCGGTTTCTTTTCGACAGTGAACTGAATATTGGGATCAAAACTGTTAAAATATTGAGAGTTTCATCAATACAGTTTTCGGTACAGAAAGGATGAGGTCATCTACATATCTCTAGGAAGGAATGTCGAAAGTGATTTATTTGTGCAATATTCTAGGAGTTCATCTAAAACGTAACTTGATATTATTGAGAGATGTTAGATCCATGGATACCAAAAATTTTGTTTGTAGAATTTTCATTGAAGACAAGACAAGTAGTCAAAAATGAAATCACTTATCTTCATAAACATTTGTTTTCAATATTGCAGAGATTGTTAATTTGTTCCATTGTTTATCAATGCAGAGTTTAACTAACTCTAAAGGTAAGTTAGTGAATAGAGATACCACATCTAAACTTATCAGAACATAATTTGGTGCTAATTGAAAATCGTTAATAAATTCACTAAAGGAGAAAGAGTCAGTAACATGATATCTGTTATCGTTATCATATGAGTTGGTCAATATTTCAGTAATGAATTTCGTTATTTTACTGTTTGGAGTCTATAGAAGAAACAATTGGTCTCATAGATAAAACTGGTTTATGAATTTTGGTAGAGTATAAAGAGTGGTGTGATAGAATTATAGATAGTTAACTTTTTAGCAGTTATTTCATCAATCATTGCTTTTTTCTTTATTCAAGACAATTTTATTAGCTTTCTGTTGTAAAGTGCAAGACGGATCTGCTCTGAGTGGTTTATAATATTTTGTATCATTTAGAAGTAACTGGCTCTTGTTGATGTATTCGTCTTTATACATTGCAACAGTTACGTTACCTTTATCACTATTGATAATCAAAGTTCAGGATGTTGTTTCAGATATATCTTGCACTTATTGAACATTGTAGTAAACTGATCTATGTGATTACTATTAATATGAGAAAAGTTTGTTATGATATTGGTGAAGTGTGCTCGATATAAGTTTTTACTTCTCTCATTGAAATTTTCGATAATATTTTCCAAATCTGCAAGAAGTGAATCCATTCTCAAATCTTTAACAGTTGGACACACACTAAACTTAGGACCAATATCATAACAAACTTTTCTCATATTAATAGTAATCACATAGATCAGTTTACTACAATGTTCAATAAGTGCAAGATATATCTGAAACAACATCCTGAACTTTGTATTATCAATAGTGATAAAGGTAACGTAACTGTTGCAATGTATAAAGACGAATACATCAACAAGAGCCAGTTACTTCTAAATGATACAAAATATTATAAACCACTCAGAGCAGATCCGTCTTGCACTTTACAACAGAAAGCTAATAAAATTGTTTCTGAACTAAAGAAAAAAGCAATGATTGATGAAATAACTGCTAAAAAGTTAACTATCTATAATTTCATAACACTTTATATGAGACAATTGTTTTTCTATAGACTCACAAATTCATAAACCAGTTTTATCTATGAGACCAATTGTTTCTTCTATAGACTCACCAAACAGTAAAATAACGAAATTCATTACTGAAATATTGACCAACTCATATGATAACGATAACAGATATCATGTTACTGACTCTTTCTCCTTTAGTGAATTTATTAACGATTTTCAATTAGCACCAAATTATGTTCTGATAAGTTTAGATGTGGTATCTCTATTCACTAACTTACCTTTAGAGTTAGTTAAACTCTGCATTGATAAACAATGGAACAAAATTAACAATCTCTGCAATATTGAAAACAAATGTTGATAAAGATAATTGATTTCATTTTGACTCTACTTGTCTTTCTTCAATGAAAAATTCTACAAACAAATTTTTGGTATCCCATGGATCTAACATCTCCAATAATATCAAGTTACGTTTTAGATGAACTCCTAGAATATTGCACAAATAAAATCACTTTCGACATTCCTTTCCTTAGGAGATATGTAGATGACCTCATCCTTCTGTACCAGAAAACTGTATTGATGAAACTCTCAATATTTTAACAGTTTTGATCCCAATATTCAGTTCACTGTCGAAAAGAAACCGATAATTCAGTTCCATTCCTTGATTTGAAACTTATCAGAACCATCAACAACAAAATCATCACTAGATGGTACAGAAAACCAATAAATAGTAATCGTTTCATAAATTTTCACTCACACCATCCCATGAAAATCAAACTCAATTTAATTAATAACCTTAAAAATAGAGTTGTTAAGGTCACTCATCCATCCTTGAGAGATGAGTGTCTGAAAGAACTTCAAAACATTCTTTAGAAAATTCATATCCGAAATCATTAGTTAATAAAATTCTATTTAGCTCCTCTGCTTCTATTTTGAATTCAAACCAATCACCAAGAACGGATCAAATTGCAATTTATAGATCTTTACCACATATAGATAATTTGACACCAAAACTCATACAATTGTTCAAAATGAAGACAATGTTAAAATAGCTAAAACCAGTTTGAAAACTATATCACAAATACATTCAAAATTAAAACTCCTATACCAATAAAAATAAATCCAATATATTTATGAAATTCCTTGCAGAGCTGTGATGAAGTATACATTGGTCAGACAAGTAGAATGCTCAAAGATAGAATAACCTCTCATAAAAGTGACTGTAGAAGAAATGTGAGATCTTGTTGCCTTGCTGAACATGTAATAGATAAAGATCATGTGATTGACTATAATAATGCCAAAATTCTCGATAATGAACAAAATCTCAATAAGCGTCTCTTTCTTGAAATGGTTCATATAAACAACAATGAAAAAACAATGAATAGAAGAACAGATATTGATGACCTCAGTACAATATATACATATCTTTTAAAAAAACATAAAGACAATATCACACCTAATCCTCTTTGAAATGATTATTATTATTTTTTATATTTATATATACTTTTACATTTTATATTATCACTCTGTATCTCTTTCATCTAGAATTTCGATTATTTAGGTATGTAACTGAGTATCTGCCATGTGCACTGTCATCTTGTCATCTTAAATTGTAACAAAGATGTTTCTTTGTGTGTATTATGATTTCGGAATTTCATGTTCAGTAAGTATCCCTTTAATTATGTCCTATATGTAATACCAGCATATAATCATGTATTAACTTTAGTTAAGTCTTGAAGAAGAAAATAAAAATTTTCGAAAGCTCGACATAAAAACGAAGAAATCGTATTAATTGGTCTACCATTGACTGCTTCCCACTAATTTCTACATAAATTATCGAACAGTCACGAAAATATCCCCTTATATATATATATATATATATATATATATATATATATATTTATATCCAAATTCCTTTTCTAGGTATTGCATTTCCTGTTGGCCGTTATGTTCCCCCTATGAATTCCTTCGGGCTAGGATGGAGAGTCACCTACTACGGAGCCGGAATCGTCGCCCTAATCCTCGCGTTTCTCACCTGGTTCACCCTAAAAGAGCCCCAACGAACCGCTATCGGAGAAACAGCTGTCCAAAATGAGGATGGGAGCAACAGAGAATTTACTATTTGGGACGTCATCAAAGATCCCAGAGTGATACTTTTATGTTTAGCCGCATCGATAAGACATTGCGGTGGAATGTGTTTCGCTTACAACTGTGATCTCTATTATCAAACTTACTTCCCGGACTATGACTTAGGTTAGTAGAAAAACTAATAGACTTTAAAACCTATGACGTCCTGCTCCCGTGTGGAGGTACTTAGACTGTGAGCGGTAGACCGTACGCAGTTCCCAGTTCACAACATCGTAACACTTCGTTTGTCATGCTCACGTTGCTCTACTCTGATTTGAGCAATATTTGGTTGTCCGTTTGTACCATAGAGAAACTAAAAATAAAGAGAGTTGTCAAACCTGCAGTAAAAGTTGGCACCACGTTTAGACAGTGGCGACATATCTCGCAACTGGCCGAACTAAGTACAGTTGGTAAAACCGATTGAGATAAGGCGGGTTTTTCAAATGTGTTACTTTTATATGATTGATATGGTATATATTTTATAAGTGATCGATTTGCCATTCTTGTATTCCATATGAATGGTTGTATCATATAAAATACTGGAATGGAAAATCGATCACTAATAAAATATATACAGTAATCGATTCGTAGAATCTGTTAGTTCGTTCGTGGTTAACATAAAGTTCCAAAGTAAATCTTCATTTCATGATATCAGGAACAAAATTGAACAAATTATAAAACGAGAATAATAAGTTGAACACATAAAAACACATTTTATTGTATCTAGGACAATGTACAACTACAGACAAAACAATAATAAAACTCCGAAAAACAACAAAATTAAAAATATTCTCCAGTCGCTTATCATCAAATCAACCAAAATAAAAACATATTACATTTACAACAAACCTTCAATAATTTTGTTAATTTATTAGCACAAAGGAGACCATGTACTTCGTACTTCCTCAAATGGTGATAGGAAATGAAAACTGATGGATGGAAATAAGTACCAGTTTGTGAAAAAAATTCCGCAACTGATGGATGGAAATAACTATCAGTTTGTGAATAGCAGCTTATATTTCACCTTGTGAAAGAATATTTCGAGGAATTTCAGCGTCAACTCGTATAACATTCCATTTTCGACGTTGGGTTCATAATTCAAGTCCATGGTATAATTTCTATAATTGATTTTTCGATGACAATTAACAGTAGAATTATTCTGAAATTATTACGTGGTTTGTCATTTTCTGACAAATGTCGAAATTGGTAAATTATCATGTCTTCATTCGTCTGTCGATTGCGGGCAGCGCCTCCATGCGCGACTGGCCGTACCAAAAACTTGATGGTCAAGATCGCCAATGTTTCAAACAGTCTCTTTATTTTTAATTTGTCTATGGTTTGTACCGAGCAATTGATCAAAGAGTGCTCGTTTGACAGTAGCAAATTGTTACAGATCAGATCAAGCATGCTTTATCTGCTCCATCAGTTTTCAGGAAAAATAGAAGCAATAAGAAAATGGAGGCACTTATAGAATAGTATCAAAATATCAAATGAGATGCAAATTCGGATTATTATTCAGTTCGAACAGCTGACAATTTGAATTATAGGTGAAAAAATTATAATATAAAAACGTACACACTAATGTTATAAGAAGAGGTTAGTTTACAAATAATTTGGTTATGATTTGCTTAGTATTCGTTTGAGTTTGATCAATATAATAATTTTTGTTACTGGATCATAAAAATCAAATCAATCACGTCATAATTATGTAATCTCCATTATTTTTTTACCAAGGAGCATTTTAAACGAACAGGACTCACTGTGATTTATAGTCTCGCACCAATTTCCCGCTTGTGGAGGTGTTCGGTATTTAATAAACAATGAACGTGAACGTTACTCATGAGTGTAGTGAGTGCAAACGAACATATAAGCATTATTACGACTTAAGAAGACATGCAAAAAAAGATCATAAGGAGAAAATTAATGCAATTCCACTTTTTAACGTGAAACAATTGCCAGTTTAAATGCAATAAGCAGTTCGGTCATAAATATAATTTAAAATTACATCAAACAAGAGAGCCATGTGAAGTGTAATATTAGAAAACAAGGGATTTTGGAGTCTTCTTCACAACGAATTCAATATAAATCGAAACAAGAGGTAGGCCACAAGAGAAAAACAACTACTTTCCTGGCAAATACCACTCAGAACGTTGAATGATATTCACCTGAAAATCTATGCAAACTTCCACTGAAAAGGAAAATTGATTGGCAATGTTTCTTTCTGATAAACTTGATTATGTTTAATTTATGCCAGGTCCGCCTAACAATCCGCATACCGGTTTCAGGCTTTTGGCCCTCATCAGTACGGGTAGTCACCAGTCAGAGATCGGAAGACCTCTGGCGGAAGGCGACCCAACACAAATGAAAACATCATCAAGCTTAAATCACCTGTAGCTTCTCTGGAAAATGTAACTTTTAATCGGCGGTACCTAGTGACAGAAAGAAACATTAGGTACTATTTCCTTATCTTAATAGGAGTGGCTGTATGCCCGACTAGGCGTATATATCAAACAAAAGAGCCACTTGAAGGGACTTTGGAGTCTTCTTCACAACGAATTCAATATAAATTGAAACAAGTGGTAGGCGACAAGCGAACGACAACTACTTTCCTGGAAAAACCACGCAGACCGTTGAGTGATATTCATCTCAAAATCTTTGCAAACTTCCATTGAGAATGAAAATTGATTGTAAATGTTTCCTTTCTGATAAACTTCATTATGTTTAATTTATGCCAGGTCCGCCTAACAATCCGCATACCGGTTTCAGGCTTTTTGGCCCTCATCAGTACGGAGCAGTCAGAGATCCGAAGACCTCTGGCATATCATTCAACGTTCTGCGTGGTATTTGCTAGGAAAGTAGTTGTTTTTCGTTTGTGGTCTACCACTTGTTTCAATTTATATTGAATTCGTTCTTGAATAAGACTCCAAAGTGCCTTGTTTTTTGAAATTACATGTTAATAAAGCGTGTAAAAAAGTGCACAAAGCTGTAGACCAATCATGGAAACCGAAACAAAAGTTTTCTCCATGTGACTATTCTGCATTTTTTAAGAGAGGCTATACCAATTAAACATTTTGAAGAGGTTCACAGTATTCACATGGAATATGAGACAATTAATTTTGATAACACTGGAGAATTTATTATTTGGAAAGAGAATGTAGAAAAGGAGACATTATCAAAATTCATCAAGGAAAAAGGTTCTCAATTAGGAATAACAAATCATGTACCTATGCCACAGATCTGGCATTATAAAACAGAGGCGACTTTTCAGTACAAAAAAAAGATAATTTTATCATTTTATTTTCATCACGGCATTTATTCGAGGCAAAAATCTTTGACAAAGCCAATTTATCATTTTTAAAACTACAATTACAGTGATCAAAATTGTTTGTGATTATACGCTAAAAATAGATTTTTTATCTAAATACAATTCTCAAATATATTGTATACTCTTGCCACAGATCTAAGAGACTCATTATAAATGCTAATCCCTTAATCTAATAATGGCCAATTGTTCGGGGTGTGATAAGGATGAAAGGATCTAGGACTCCTGGTACGGATTTAAAAATACGTAAATAATCTCGTGAATTACACTTTCATGTACGAATTAGAATTTGTCAACGTAATTTGATAATTATGACTAATTTGATTATTTTTACCTCTTTTTATTATGTTTGGATTATGATATTAACTAATTAGGACATGCCCAAGTTTCCATGCTGATTTGTGGTTTTAAAATTCAGTTAGCAGTTTGTAATTGATTGGATTTGAGTAGCAAACAATTCTGTTATAGCTTTTCTATAAAGTTTGCAGCCTTAACACGCAGGACAGTAAAGAGAGTGTGGCGTGTAGTAAATGAGAAAAAGGAGAGACTCTGTTACTTCTAAGAAACTGGACGTGTATGATGTGGATATAATTCGTCGAAAAATATATGACATATATAGGGAACAAATGGTCCCTACTTTAAAGAATTTAATGAAAATATTTAAAAGAATTACTGAGGAATAGAGTGCTGCCGTGAGACACTCACAAAATGCATTTCAAGGAACGGTTTTTTTTTATAAAATATGTATTTTGAAGATGATTATACAAAAAACAATTGCTGGAAATAATAAAATGATTTTCAATAAAAAACCAATATTATTGTGACACATTGGCAGAAGAAATGGGTCATACAGTGGTATCACTTCCTCCTTACCATTGCATATTCAATCCAATTGAACACATATTGCATGAGCAGAAAGCATCGGTAAGGAGAAATAATGTTTCGCCAACTTCAAATTAACCTGTCAGTCAGAAATGCAGAATATTCCAAATGAAAGCTGGAAAAATCAAAAAGTAGAAAAATCATATTTGAATATAGATCAAGTTGCCATAGAAAAAATTGTTGTAAACTTGGATAACGATACTGATAGTGAAACTGTCTTAGGTTAAAATTTATTAATTATTTTTAGGACACTCTTTTTTTTCGTATTGTATTTGTACCTGTTAAACTCAATTTAATAAATTTCATTTATTTTCCACAATTTTTCACATCAAATACTTAATTATGTTAACAATTCAGTTATATCTATACGAGCAAGTATATTTCGTAAGTATATGCATATTATTACGTTCATATAGATAAATTCTATATTGATTGTACACTCTACTTTTCCGTACTGTTTATTCATTACTTGTTATTGGATCAGACGTTATACATCATCTTTACGTTTATATATTTTCTTTACTTTTTTGATACATCAAGAATAAGTACCTATTTTTTTACTGGTATTGGGAAAACTGTACTTTGTTGCCTACTAGAAGATAAAACGGATATTTCAGTTTGAAAAAATAAAAGTTTATAAAAACTCATTGTCTACAAATTCACTATAAAGTACCACTTTCCACCCTCGTTAGTAAATATAACATTTTATACCAGCGAAATAATATATTAAACCGAGCCGTCAATAAAACAATCTTGTGAAAATTTCATTATATCGAGTACGTCTCTGCTAGAGGTCGGTTCCCCGTTGAGTCTTATCTGCAATGAATAATAATAAGTCTCTTAGATGTATTGCAGTACTATACCTGATTTAAATGGCATTGTTTCCCAGAATGTTTCAATAATCGAACCGTTACACTCTTCATTATATACTACGTATTACAATCTTACAATCTTATCGCAATAGACCACTTTGTAATCTACTTTCATTCAGTTGCGGTAAATTGGCTGGTATAGAGAAATACACGAATACCGACTCGCACTCACGTTTGCATTGCAAAGTGCAGGCGATTATGAATCACAGTCTAAGTAACACAGGATGGTGTGACGTCAGTCTAAGCATCACTGCACGAAAATAGGACGTCCGATTTTAAAGTCTAGTGAAAAACGCAGATATGCACTCTCGAATATCGGGAATAATGTGGTTTGATTCAAAATTATTTTCAGGATGGTGGCTTTTCGCTGTGACAATCGTCATAGGATCTATAGGAGTCGTAGTAGGAGGTGTAATATCAGATAAAATTGTTGCGAAAATGGGAATTCGTTCAAGATGTGTTGTGCTTGCTGTGAGCCAACTCGTAGCGACACCATTCGCCTTTGGAAGTGTTTTCTGCACACCTACTGGGGCCATGGTAACTCTTGGTATATCATATTTCTTTGGTAAGTAGTACTAAACTGTATGTAATTTTGGTATGATAAAGAATCCGGTAGTGAAATTACAAATAATTTTTCGCTAGTTCCAAAGCATACTATTCGGCCTTAAACCGACCCCTCCACTATTCAAGGTTTTATGGACCTGAATATCTGATGAAACTGTGAAAGGACTATACTCACGATTCATTTTTTTTTTTCAGCTGAAATGTGGTTCGGAATTCTCTTCGCTATGGTCGTAGAAATAGTACCACTGAAGGTCAGATCAACGACAATTGGCGTGTTCCTATTTGTTATGAACAACATCGGTGGAAATCTGCCAATTGCGGTAGAACCAGTTTCGAAAATGATTGGGTACAGGGAAAGCTTGTACATTTTCTACGTAGGAGCGTATGGCCTGAGTAAGTATAAAAACAAACTGAGAGCAACTTTTCGAACGAAAGATATGGAGCTCATAAAGCTATATTAGAAGACCTATATCGATTGCTGATATTGGTATGAAAATTAAATAAATAGTCCAATTGATCCCTACTTTTGCTATAGTCAATATCTTTTTTGCAGGTTCAGTTATGTTTCTTCTAACCACCTTTCTCATGGATGGTCCTGTTCAATCGGCACCACCACCTGCCAAGAACCTTTCAGGGCACGACAACGTGGTATTCAGCCACGATGAAAACGGCCTTCCGACCATAACAGCATTGGTGAGGAACGGCAAGAGAATGGAAAACGACACTAGCAGAATGTAGGTGTAGAATCGAGGACACCACAGATATAGGAACACGCTTGGCAGTTCGGAGTTATACGGGACTCTTTCTGAAGAAGGGGAAATGTATGAGATTTTGACGAGGGAGCAGAAGTGTCGGAAGGTTTAATTGAGATGTTTGAAAAAATCGACATGTTTTTACTGAAATGAATAGCGATATAACATATTTTCATTGGCTGTTTTCTTGAAACAAGGGCTCATGGTGAACAAGTGCAAATATTGAGATCTAAAAAGTCTGCCAACGGGACACCGTGTGCCTTTATAATATATAAGATGATGACTGAGTTCTCGAGCCCTTCGACGATTTGTAGGTGTTATTAGGAGTACAAGTGATTGGACATGGATGGATGACCCACTGGGAAGTCCGCCAACCATGCATATCACCTGAACTCACTTTTACACCTGATATTATTTGCTATTTTTTCAACAAACCTTCAATTTGTTCTGAACATGTTTTCTACGTTAACCAAATATGTTGATCTTAACCTCGGTAAATTAAGTTATATTATAAATCCCATTATTCTTAAGGATGGCCTAATGTACAAAGATAATTTATTTTTAATGATTGAGATCAGTTGTACAGAAAAAATAAATCTTTAAATCACTTCGGAGTTGTGTTTGATATTATTAAAACGAAATTATAGTAATTGGAGATTTTTAGCACAGGAGCTGGAGTAGATTTCACTTCTAAAAAGATTAAGGTGAGTTTTGAATGTTGATTTATTTCCGTTAATTATAGTTTAGTCGTTTGCTTAATTTTTATAATTTGTTGAAGTTGCAGGATCCGGCGTTTCATTTTTCTCCTATTTCAATTCACCAAAACTCAAATTGGGAGTTACTTAGAAAAATTGTTTTTTCCGATTTATAAATGTACGGTCTTGATTGCGGCTCTGATATTTCGGTTCACCGATTTGGAACACGCACTAACCATATATTTATTAATATTGATAATTCTCCATAACACCTTGTGAAACAAAAAGAAGTCACGAAAATCAGTCTGTCCATTTTCATGCGGGCGCTTGACAAATACTCCGCATGCACAACTTTTGAATTACGACTCATAACATTAATATTTAAGGTTATAGGTTAATTATTTGCCATTTTGACCAGGATACCAAAATTTGTTAGGATGTTTCCATAATGAGAATTTGCAACAAATGAAATAAGCTTGTTATACTCCAAGCTTTTTCCACGTGAAATGATGAATACTAGAACGAGATGGTCGAACAAAATTGCGTCTTTGATAAAAAATGTGTTTTTTTCTAGACGCAAGCGCCCGATTCTGAAAATCTTATGACTGAATATCTGGATTCGACTTCCGGCTGTCGTGGGAGACAGACGTCAAACACGTGGTCAAGCAGTCAGGTTTAATGTGAGTTATTGGACAGCCGATCTACGTGCAATTCAAAGTTATTTTATTGTTTTGAAAATTTTGGGAATTCGTGGTTATCATTTCGAGTGATACAATCTCATTTGCCCACGGAAGGGGGGCCGAAGTTGTGGCTATATTTCCCGATTGCTGGAATATTATCTTGTAATAGATAGGCCATAAAAAACCAACAAGCAAGCAAGATTCTGAAAATCGATGTTTAATTGTTTTGGCTTCACATATGCTATCCTTATTATCAATATTTGAAGTTAATAGATATATGGCTAACCAAACAGAGTAACCCAAGCAGCATTATAGTGACGGAAACTGATACTGCAACTTCGACTCTGTGGTTATCACGTAATCACCACTAAATCTACCACTATACAGTAAGAATAACTGAAATTTTATATGTGTAGTCACGTAATTCCCATCTATGGTAGCCACTCCACAGTTCTATAACTTATTAGTGTCATTTGAGGTGTCTCAAACATTATGGCCACTGAGCAAATCACTTTGAAGGTTTTCAAACTCAAAAGTGGAGAATAACCGTTGCGGTAACCATCCTGTACCACTTAAATATCACTTAGAAGTCACAGTCACTTTCAAGAGAGTATGATAGTTTCGGTGACGTTTTGGTAACTTCCATAAAACCTTCAATGTGGCAGGCACTTGATTGTGATATGTGGTGATGGTTGCCACGTTCTTGCTATCTCCATAAGTGATAACAATAACCTCCAAAATTCACCATTCTGCGCGATGACGAAAGCTAACCCAAGTTTTCTCAAATTATTTTATTGTGGCTTACAAAAAGTTTGTTTAACCTGTTACGTGAAACATGAATGATTTTATTCAATATGAAATGGGTTATGCGTTTTCAATAGACAATTTCCTTCGATTTAGAAGTGACCGTGGATTGGTCCGTGCGATGACGAAAACTAACCTAACTTTTCTGAAATTATTTTATTGTGGCATACAAAAAGTTCGTTTTACCTATTACGTGAAACGTGAATGATATCCATTCGAAATAAAATGGGTTATGTGTTTTCAATAGAAATTTTTTCTTGATTTTGTAAAAAAAGGTTAATTCAAATAGATCGGATCACTGACTTGTGCTCCTGCTTAATATTTATACTTCAATTGTTAATTCTATTTGCATAAATGCCATCATTTTCATGGCTTGTTAATTGATAATTATTACTTAATAATTGTTGATTGGAGCTGCATTAATCCACTATACTTGCTACATGTCCTTTTTTTAACAATTAATGAAATGTACCCACAATTTCGAGGTTAAAACTTTGAAGTGACAGGTTATAATAGCCCGACGTGTTCGCCCCTTTCAATGGTATAAGACCTATTGTAATTTTTAGGTTATAACTTTGAAGTGGTGAGTCATGGGCCTGCGACGTGAGTGCCACTTTCCAGTGGTGGGAAAGTTGATAATTTAGTTCCACTGGGCACTTCATGATGGGATGAGCTTTAGAGTGGTATATTTACACTTTCTGCCAGTTTAAAGTTATATTCTCCAAAAGCCGCCATATTTACAGGAATATGCTAGGTCGCCATTATTAGAGAAATGATCGAAATATTCAATATAGATTTATTTGTCATCAGCACTGCATCAAACGTAGTAATTTGTTACGTAAATATTTGTTTCAACTAACCAAGATTGATAAAACAATGTTTGAGGGATTTAAGTACATAATTTCAGAGGCTAGTTATTTCCAAAATTTATAATGTTCTCCTTAAATGAAGTGTATTCAGATGGCGCGTGCTCACAATCGAGCTACAACACCCATATTTCACAAAAAACTTTCAATCGTTTTAATTTTATCCCGATCAGAAGTATCCGAATTCAATATACTCACTCAAGCGTTTGTATGTTTATATGCTATGTATTTTTAAAGTTGATCGAGTGTTAGAAATGGATCAGGCAAAATGGAAGAGTGAGGAACATTTATCACAAAAATATGTTGCTGAGCAGAGATCGAGCTACATATTATTTACCCAAACGCAGTCAGTTGTTTAACGTATCGGCCACTACATATCCACGTTTTTGCCAGGTGACCACAACGTGGTTGGAATGTGGCTATCTGAGATCCAGGAACGTAGATCGAAACGTAGCAGCCACCAAAAAAGTGTTCCCCACTTTGGTAGCCGCCGCGTGATAGAACCGTGTATATTACGTGGCAGTGGTTGTGGCCAAACACTTCAAAGTTTTCCGGAATCGTGGCCGCTACGTTCTGTCCACTTAAAATGCTACTTGGAAAACGTTATCTGAATAGAAGGTACTAATAAGCTCTAGCCAATCGGAATCTTGTAGCATTAACCCGTCATAGTAACATACAGAGTGGTCCAATATACATTTAAGTGCCTGTAACTCTCACACCAGAGTGCGTAGTACGCCACTGTCCATATACGTCGCTATGACTCACAAATGATCTTGCATCTCTTTCTATTAGTGTCACCATTGTCTTATGGGGAATAGACTCTTTGGTGTTGCTGTCAAGAGGGAGAAGCGAGACAGACTTTCTGTCAGAACGTGATGCCAAGCAACATGCATAAAGCTAACCCGAAATAAGGTTTCTTGGTAGAATAAAGATTCAGCAACGATACGAATTTCAATAGGAGTAACATCCACCCCGAAAACATGTTCTAGCCGGAACAGTTACGTTTACCACAAATGCTCAGAACTGAGTGAGGGTCACAAAACATCAAAAACAACTGTTGTTGGCGACTAGGCCCAAAGTGATCGTAGCGCTGTGCCACGGCGTTTGGTAGTTCAACTAACAATACACAGTCAAATATTATAGTTCTCTACTCTTTGACACAGTTGTCCCTCCATTTGTGACTCCCTGATATAAACCTCGAAACCGAAATGAAACTTCATGGTAGCAGGGGAACGAATATTTTCCATCTTTATCCAAAATGTATGTGTGTCCGGCCATTTTTTCTAATTTGTCTTTTTGTCGAATTAAACCAAACAAATGATGTAAAATGACGTAAAATAATACAAATTTTGTATGACCGTTTTCGGGGATAATCGCAAATATTTGTTTAATAGAAATAAAATCATCATCAATGGGGGGATTTCGTCAAAGTTGCCAACCTAGATTTTTCCAGAAGAAACCTGTTTCTTCGATAGGAGAGTTCCGAACAAGTTGCCAACTTACAAACTAAATACGCTGGATCATTTATTCTTAGTCCCAAGGTGTTTATATTTTTTAGTTGTATTAATAGGGAATTTTTTTTCTATATCTCGAGTGATGGTGCTTGTCCAAATCTGATTCGTGCTTTCGTGCATTATCGACTGTCTATCAATATTTTTTCCCAGAATATTGTTTGTGCTACCAACTGTTCACATATTTAGACAGAAAATCTCTATAAATGATACTTTTGATACTAGAAATTTATAAGCGCTTCATGACCAAAAGTAATTGAATTGGTATATCAAATTGGCGATTTTCCATACAACCAACAATAGCCTTTGGAGAGGCAGAACTTTTGAAAGTTTATCTTAAGTTGGCAACTTGTGCGGCACTTCCCTATTGTAATAATTTCATCAGGGTTGTGTCATAGAATTGTAATTATAATATACTGACTAGAACGCGCTTAGTCTACTGCGCACCCGAATTTCGTGGCACCCTTATGCGATAGCAAGGAGGACACCAAACAATGAAGAAAAGTATGACTTCATAAGCATATTACATGCGTGCGACGAAGATAATCAACTGAACGTATGACGGTAGTATTTATATCATATATTTGTAAACATAACGGCGTTGTCGGTTGGCACTTATAAGCGTTGCCAAATCATTCCAATTTTCTTTAATTTCTTTGTGTTCGGTTTGGATGTGTCTTAGTATTTTGTTGTCTTTTTTGTTATAGTGATCATAGTGGATAAATTAAAAACTGTTATATATAATGAAGTGTTACATTAGTTTGTAGTAGTAGGTAATGATATGTGGCCATGCTTATTTATACAAATCGCCTTTTCAGTGTGTCCATAAAGTAACGCATACATTCATTATTAGCTAAATAAACAATATCATTGAAAATTCCCGAAACAGATCGATTTTTTATTTTGATTTACTGTTTTTTTAAATAATAATCCAATATACAGGGTGATCTACCTTCGAGTGATGACGTCATCAGCGGTTTTATTAAATGAACACCCTAATTTTTTTAATTCATGAGTTAACTTGCTGAGCTGATTCCAAAAATATATCACAAGCTGCGTCAAATTGGTAGAGGGTGGGCAACAATACAAAAGGTGTTTTCAAAATTTTATTAGAAAGTTATACGATAGTGTATTTTTACAAAAAACGAAATGAAGAATAAACGTATTAAGAATTATTATATGAAATTACGTAGTTATGCAGCTACTGGATACACTTCCAAAGTTGCATCAAAATGTTGCGGTGCACCTTCTGCGGTCTAAATTATTGGCTATTTAAATATCAGGAAAAAGCTGGGTCAAATCAGGATTTAATGTATTTTGTAACAAATCCAGATGCCGACAAAATTACGTCTCGTCTTGTTGATTATTTTCATTAACTGTAGGTCTACCTTGGTTTGGTGCATCCCTCACGTGTCCTAATTCTCTGTATTTTCGCTCTATTCTGCTTACAGTAGATTGTGAAATAGATTCACTATCTGGGTGCATTTCATGGAATAATCTGCATACCTCTTGTTGAGTCCGCATCATATCGCCAACACCAATCTTAATTAAAATTTCAATCCTATCCCTTTCAGATAAAGGCATTTTCAAAAAACAGTTTTATTATGATACATTTTGAAGCGTCAACAATACAGAATTGAACAAATGGCAAAAAATATTCTCAAACAATGAAAATATACGGTATAGTCGAGAGTCAAAGATCACTAATATAAAAACTTTTCAATAAAAAATTAAAGCGACGAAAAACGGAACTGAAAAGCAAAAAATTAAATAAAACTCCTTACTTAGTCCTAATAACTAAGCTCCTAAACTAATGTTAGTAACTAATTTTGAGTCGGCGCCTAACAAACAAGCTAGATAAAGCGTAAAATGATGGCATCGAGATGCACGGTGACATTCTGATATTTTTTTGAAGTGATTTAATGATCTTCGTTGATTATTCGTTTGGCGCCGACTCGAAATCAGTTACTTACATTAGTTTAGGAGCTAGTTATCAAGACTAAAGAAGTTTATTTTATTTTTTGATTTTCAGTTCCGTTTTTGGTCGGTTTAATTTTTTGTTAAAAAGTTTTTATTTTTCAATTTTTTGTGGCTGAAATATACTAATTACTACCTACGTAACTTTTGATTGATTCCAATACTTACCCACCTTACTTCAAATAATAACAGATAAATAATACGATTATCTACTTCAACTATATTTATTGTTATAAAATATACATTATTTTTGATAGTTCTGGTAAGTTCATTTCATCACTTTGTATATAATTCCATCTTTCCATAGAATGTTATTATTGTGACGGATGTAGGAGAACAAAAATAATGACAATAGCGATCTGTCAATGTCAACTACATATGTATGCCAATGTTCACAAGTGAAAAATCAATCATCCCCTATTTTTCTACCCATAGGGGTGGATTAATTTATTCCGAACCCAAATATGATCAACTATGAGGTATACCATAGGTCATAAAAAAAATCCTCCAAATCGGAAAACCCAGTACAAAGTTATGCCTGATAGAATCGGTTAACGGATCAAAATTCAGAGGGTGAACGATAAATATTTTCCATTTCGCTACCCTTAAGAGTGTTTTTTTTCAAATTCAATTGGGACCAACTTCGGAGTATGCCCTATCCAATGAAAAAAGAATCATCGGAATCGGACACCTCTGTAAAGAGTTATACGTGGTCATACATAAAAAAAATACACGCGGCGACTAGAGAACCTCCTCCTTTTTGGTTTCGTCGGTTGAAAAATTGATAAATACAATGTTAAAAATATATCTCAGAGGGCAGTGTCCAGTGAGAGTCCCGTTACCAATTTCAAGTATTTCTTGTCCAACTCGAGAAGCTGTTCAACTTTCTTTGGCGATAGGCTCACTAGCCTTTTCGCTTATTGTCTTTATCCTGGCACTTTATTCCAGTGAGATTTCATTTCATGTTTCCCAGCCTCGAAACTCTTCTCTCTTATGGACTTATAAGAGATTCCACAGAAGGTTTCTGAGCCAGGAAATTGTGTGTTTATTATTCTTTGGCGAGGCAATCTGTTTCTTTGTTTTCTCTGAACCCCCTATGATCTCGCACACACATCAAATGTGACCTTATAACTCACTCATTTTTCAAATATTGATGTGATAGTGCAATAAAAAATCTTGATAGAAATACCTATTCAATTATAAGGATATGTAAAACATGTCTCATATATCTTCATATAATAGATGGGTGGAAGAGTAAACATTTTTTACATAGGTGTATAACATTTATATTCACAATTCTCTGTACTTCGATGCATCATTTATTGAAAAAAAAAGTTTCATTATGATATACCCTATTTTCCATTACAAGCAATGCCATTGGAATTGTTCCGCTACTGCGAGGACATAAACAACAATGGCGGCCACCATGCATGGGACATTTCGCGCAGCTTGAAACGCATTCTAGTCAGTATATTATAATTACAATTCTATGGGTTGTGTAGACAATCACTAATTGAATATGCTGATCATTTATTTTCACTCCCAAAGTGCTGATACTTTTGTATGTAAAAAATCTCGAATGTTGGTTCCAAAAACCTCAATATATAGTTTAGTGTTTCTGTATGTGTTGTTAGTTGCATGAAATCACTGCCAGAACTGTAAAATAAATCCCTAGGAATCAAACATGAAGCATAAAATCCCCTAGAAAGTTGTTTCTATTCATAAAATATTTATTTAAGACCTTGCGACCAAAACTAAGACATGCAATTTATGTTATTTCAGTTTTTATACACGGAAATCTCTGAAATTGAAAAGACAGAGGTTTCTCGTAAAAATCTAGTTTGGCAACTTGGAACTATTTGATCTATCTTCACATCTGTGATCTGTGCTATCTCAAACAAACTCAAACCTAGAACCTGTCTATGCCATAGACATTATAACTGATGGACTGGCCGTCACGTGACTTTAACACACAGTTCCTGGCGGACTATATGAGAAGAGAGAGAGAGAAAGATGTTGTGAAGGATAGAAATAAGTCAAGGCAAAAGATACAAATCGGCTATGTCATTACATTGGAAAAATCGATTTTTTTTTTAAGAGAAATATTGACTACTTTGAATGAGATGAGTTTTGGAAAAGTTCAAGGAATTTTAATTAAAAAACTGAATAAAAATGTTTTTTATTTCTTTCCAACGTTTTCAGAAAGTTCAGGACTAAAAAATATTGAATGTATATTCGATATCATGAAGTTAGAAGTGCAATTGAAATATATGGGAACTACGGCAATTTCAAAATTTGTTATCAATAATGCCCACATAAAAACGCTTATATGTATATGTATAAAATTTCGTGTCTGTAGAAAAAATGGCTCAATTATTTTTGGGAAATATTGAGGAAAATAGTACCTGTTATAATGGAAATAAAAGTTATGTTTTTTCTATCGATTGTGACGCAGATCGACGGATAATCCGTATTTCAGCCTGGCGATGTAATAGTCGTATACGTTTAATCCGGCGGAGTAAAAGTATGCCATTACTCCAATAATGGAGTATAAAATGCATGTGTATTTATAACATTTTGAAGAAAACATTCTTCAATTTGAAATCATATATTTCTGCGTTTGTTCTCGGAAAAAAAGGAAATTTTGTGAATCAAATAAATCACATTATACTTTCATGAATATTATTAACCACCATTAGTTCAAGTTCGGAAAAAAATACCAAATTCTACCCTCCGAATCAAACAATATCTCCTACCACACCCCTATGCTACCAATAATAATAAATCTATCAACTTCAGCAACATATGGCACAAAAATAAAACTCAGTTAAATAAACAAGATAAGTCACGTTAAATGTTACGAATTTGTGCGTGACCGAGCAATTGAATAAATATTTTCTCATGAATTCATTCTTCGGAAACCTATGAAAATGTGTTTAAAAAATCCGCAAATCACTATATACACTCATCCATGCTTACTCACCTATGAAACTTCACATCCAGCACTTTTTTGTATCTAACACACAATTGTAGGCTGCACACGAAGAAGGCATAGAGGTATTTAAGAATGTTTATAACTTGTCAAACAGTTCAGAAACACTGGATAAATTTATAAAAAACTTGCAAAACACCACACGAGAACATATAAACAATATACGAAACCCAGGGTTATTATATATATAATACTCACAGGGTTACGGCAAAAACAGCTTTGAGAGAGTTCGCCACTGCTGCCAACATATACGAATTATTTCCAAACGTCTTGTTTATTTTGGTTTAAACATAAAGTGTGTTGAACAATAACAAAGAGTAGAACTATAATCTTTGTCAATAACTCCACTAGTGTTTAATTCATCATCATCTACCAAGACAATGTATAGTGCAGTAGTAGCATTGCCATCTAGAATACTCTTTATACAACAGTAGTAGTAATTGTATTTCGTAGTTCTGAGAAAATACCTAGTATCACATGCAGTGGGAAAGCTGTATGAACGTTACGTATGAGTGCAAATTTGATTCCATAACTTTTCATTCATTTACAAAAGATAATTACTGATACCATGTGAAAGGATCTTTCTGGTCTTCTTCCATATTGTTATTTGAGGACTTAACAATACATTCCACACAAATGTGTTGATTTGATGTATTTTTCATTTATCTCTTCTCTGCTCGGCGCATTCAGACAAGATATAGATCCATTCTACTCTTCGAAATTTGAAAGTAATTTCTATGAAGTTGGCCATTCTGGCACACATCAGACGTCATCAAAATGGAGGTTTTGCTGTAACCCTGTCAGTATTATTATATATGATAACCCTGACGAAACCAATGTTTTGCTTGAACTCATTCTGTCCTTTATCATAGGTTCTGATATCAATGGTCTCTTTCTCACAACTAGTTTATATTGTTATATGTCTATGGTATATGCCTAGAACCTAAAACATAACCTTCAATCGTCAACATTTTTTAAATTGAAAGTTCTTGTGGTAAAACTATATTGAAATGATTGGACTCCGAAATAATTTATCTAAACGATTAGATGATTTCAAGTACGTTAGATTAGCGAATACATTAGCACCAAAAAACGAGATTTCCCCTATTTTTACGAACAGAAATCCACGAAATTTAGAAAAACTCAGAATAGGATATAAACCAGATGGATATCATATAGAAGCACCTGGAAGACGATACTGGCATAAGTAAGTAAAGAAAAAAACTACTCATCAATTCTTAATTCAGAATCTCCATACTCTGAAAGATATTAAACAATTTTTTTTTCACAAATGAAATCTGCATCAAAAGGAATTCATTCTCTAGTTGAAGTAGTACAAGCCCAGTGTAATTTAAACACCAATTGAAAAAACCTGCAGTGTGGGTGATGAATTGACCTTATATATATCTTATATATGCAATTAGAGACATTTCAATAAAAATTTAAAATGGCTTATTCCTCAAGACAGTTGACTACAAAAACCTATCCAATATCCATAATGAAACAACTACTTCCCTGGCTAATGCCTCGACGGACGTTGGATTACATCCGATGGATGAAACATTTGCAAAGTCCCACAATGTTCTTTGCAAATGTTTGTCAGTCAGGCTGACCACCTGTAGACTTGTTTCGGGGTAGACAGGGTTTCAATCCGGTACGCAGACATTAGTCATTTGTTAGCTTGACCTACCCCCTACCCTGTACTGATGAGGAGCAAATACCCCGAAACGTCTACAGGTGGTGAAGTGGTTAATATTTATCTATTTCGCAACAAACATTTGCAAAGTACCTTCAAGGTACTTTATCCATCGAATGTAATCCAACGTTCATCGAGGCATTAGCCAGGGAAGTAGTTGTTTTTTTATGGATATTCGAGCATATATAAATATGTATCCTTTCAGATTATTAGTGAATTCTTCTGCAAAGTATGTGACAGCCATAGTAAAGCATTTCGAAAACGGAGAAATTATCAGAGCAAGTACATCTGAATGGGCCATCAAGAAACAGCTTTACAAAACTTCAGATTCCGCATCCTACATTAATTTAGGAAGGGTATGTCCCCCCAAAAAATGAGCTTGTTCCATTTTCAGTTCACTTCTTGCAGGTTTTAGCTCAAAGATGTTTAGAAAGTGGTTTAACAGAGTTGAGTTGCTTCATTGAATCCCCAACCCCCGATGGGAAGATTGCTCTCTTTCTGAAAGCTGTCGAGGAAGGTGGGGTTTGCCTTAAAGAGCCTCCACAGTTCAAGCCGAGCAGGCCTTGGGATCAAGATAGATCGGAGAAACCGTGGGAAGTAACAGATCCTAGCTAAACATTTGTAAATGAATAAAATAATAAATTTGTTTAGTTATTATTTATTTGAACATTCATAAATTATACTATACACGAATACCACAAGTTATAGATTACTGGTAGTTATCCTTGATGTGCTTCCAGAGTTTCTGAAAAAAAAACAGATTTTTAGGTTATCTACAATTAAATAAAATAAATATGTATTGGAAAAGGAATATCCATTATTTAGATGAATAACATATATTCAAGTGTGTTCGATCGATGTAATTTATTCATTAAACAGTAAAAGTCATATTAATCATTATATAACACTTACCCCTTGGTTATGCGATTCCCAGATGTAGTCAGTAGATAAATCGAAAGTTCTCTCGAATACAAAGGCAGAGGCCACGATAGCTAGAGCCATCGTAGAGGTTCTTTTAAAATTGTATTGTAGATTGTGCTAGAGAGGCCCATTTTTGTAAAATATTCGAAGATAATTAACTAGCACAAGATAGAACGACACTCCTAACTTCAGATATGTGAGGCGATACGATCTTCTTAATTTCTCAATATAAGAGGTATAGGGACATGTCAAGTATCAAGAGATGGCGCTGCAAATGTCAGGATGTCCGTCCCAGCAGTGAATAACAAACTTCAGCACATCTGTTTGAGTCATGCTTATTTAGTGGCAGCACAAAATACTAACCATGAAAAGTATTGATAATCCAAATGATTAGTTGAAATCATTACGTCAATATCAATATAATAATCCGTGAATCGAGGTTCCATCACCAACTTCTCATGAATAAACATTTTCGTCATCGGAGTGTTGATTGGAAACACCTTTTTTGCAGCACTTACATCTGCAGAAAATTCAATATATCCACCATAGTATGTTATACAAAGTAAGTGTATAGTAGAGTAAAGTCGGTGAATTTCATAAATATTCAACAGATCTACTATAATTAACGTAAATATATCACATAATGCCAATAGGAACTAATGATTTAGATTGGTAGTGTGGCGAAGGCATAGTACCATATATTTATCAACTACCAATATTGATAATACTCATAAGACCCTGTGTAAACAAAGTGAAGTCATGTCAGTCTGTCCTTTTTCATGCGGGCGCTTCAAAATTACTGCGCATGCGCAACTTTTGAATTACCACCCATGACATAAATATTTAAGGTTAGGTGTTTTATTTAAAACACCTTATTTGACATTTTGGCCAGCGACACACGTGAAAAGAAATGTCACAATTTGTGATTATGTTAGCATAATGAGAATTTGGAATAAATAAGATAAGCTTATCAGTCCAATATTTTTTCACGAGAAATAATGAGTACTAGAACGACATAGACGAAGAAAATTGTGTCGTTGATAAGGAACTCTTGGCGCATGTTCATTAATTTTTGATTGCTCGATTTCGAAAATCCATGTTCAAAGGTTTTGGCATCACATAGGCTATCCCTGTTATCAGTATTTGAAGTTATTAAATATATGTGCTGTACAGACCGATCTAAAATACGTGGTTCCATGGTTTGTCCCAAACCTCTCTCTCTAGGTTTATGGCCCTTGCTTCCTGTTGGCGCATTTGACCATTGTCCTAATCCTCAAAAAGTTAAAATATTTGAATTTTATTGAGCTTGTCTGGCAGCCAATTTGTTCGAATACAAATTGCGACAATCGGATAAGTATGTTTTTCGCCTTCACAACGATTATTTAATAAATCTGGGATTCATAGGGTGTGCGCATTTGTTTGGTGACTTGTACTTAGAAGTACCATGATGGTGACGTTGGATGATAGAGATTTCGAATAGATTTATCTGACTTTTATAAATTGCCAGATTTTTCAATGCGTCTTACATTGGGAACATCCACAATTCAACAATAGTATATGAAATATAAAATCTTCTTTTCAAGATTTCATTTTTGACTAAGTTTGTTATATAATTATTCATTTTGTTTTTCCTGAATTAATACCCCATTCTCATATTGATAGAATAAAATTATTTTTACTTTAACATCTAGGCTTAAGCACGTCAATAAACATAATATATTTACAATATAATATATAAAAGATGATGTGCATTGAAAACAAGTACACACTTGGTAATTATTAAAATATCGAGTGGTAAATAAAAACAGTTAACACTATAGGACATGGAGACAAAACAAGTTTTCACGAATGTCAAAATTCTTCTATACTGTAGAAACAGTTATTTATGAGTTTTTTTTTACATTTATCTTAAAATTCCTATCATTCAAAGAGCGCAACTCTGATCTTAACTTATTATAAAGTTTCAAATTGATAGAGCTCAATTTTGATTTAGTCAATCTCAAAAAGGGTAGAGCTAATTGGTCAGCTGATCTTGTCTCATATTTATGAATGTCAGAAATAAAACCATAATTCCTTTATTAGAGTGTATTTCACATAAAGTTAGATATATATATATATTTTTCTTTAGTTTCTTGACAACATATATATTTTCTTCAGTTTCTCGGAACAAAGGTCTGACTCAGTCAATTCATGTAATTTCTCTTAACTACGTTTCGACATTGTATTTGTCATCATCAGGTTAAAACACTAAAATTAAAAATATGGAGTTTGAGACATATTTAACTTAACACAATATTGAAATGTATGCACTAAAATAATTCTTTGAAAACATATGGTTCGAAATATAACACTCAATATAAAAATATCTGTAACATTTATGAGTATTCACTTACAAATTATTTTATTTGAATTCTGCGTTCGCATTGTATGAACGTTATTGTAGGTGTGTGACTGCGTCGAAGTTATCAGGAATGGTTTGTTTATCTTTTATGCATTTTTACCCTCTTCATAAGTACACCGGATTGTTTATATTGAGTTCTAGTATATGAGCCGGATTGTATTTTTTTTGGCAGCATGTGAAGATCAGTTTTCATTATTATTACCATAAACAAAGTTAAAAAAGATTGTTATAAATCTGGCTTAAGTTTTTGATATCATTTCTATTGTTGATGCTATTGGGGTCTTTTTTAATATGTATCATTTCAAGGAATATTCTTACTCTTGGATTCCTTTCTTTGGTCGAAATTTCAACGTTGTTAGTGTCAAACTTATGTTGATTTTCTTTTTTATGTTTGGATAAGGCTGTAATGTCGGTTTTTAAGTATTTGTGGGCTTGTACTCGTTACTGCAAATATTGTTTTGTTTGACCTATATAGGTACTTTAACAGTCTTTACACGGTATTTATATACTCTATGAGTTGTTTGATTTTTGGTATTGGTAAAATATATATATATATATATATATATATATATATGCATGGTAGAGGCATTATTCTCATTTTCATAAATGGTGGACGACAATGTTCTCCTACACTGGCTAGAATTTGGACGACCTTTTTTTGTGACTTGAAATTTTTTTGTGCATTGTTAGAATTTCCCCATATGATGGTGCCATAGCTATAATGCGGGAGTGAAATAAACCGAAGTATAATTGCCTCAATACTTCCGGACTCGGAACACATCGCAATCTTCTTAAGAGAAATATTATGCTGGAGAGCCCGCTATTTAGATTTTCTGTATGGTTATACCAGCTGAGAGAATCATCGATTGTAATCCCAAGAATGTGCAGTGTGCCCCTGAAATATGTACTGGCTAGTGCTTGAAACGATCAGCTGTTGGGTTCTATCAGTGTTGAGTTGCAAGGAATTTGCAGTAAACCAATTTTCAGCACTATTTATTGAGTTGTTTGATATATTTGCGAGAATAAAAACATCAGATGAAATATTTACTAATGAAGTATGCAAAAAGTATGAGCAGTGTTGTATGACGTGTGCTTTTTATTAGTATAAATGATAAAAAGTAATGGTCCGAGGACAGAGCCCTGAGGTACTCCATGGGTGATGGTTTTGAGGTTTGATGTTGTGGCATTTATTTTCACCATTTGTTGCCTGTGAGTTAAGTATGATGAGATAAGAAGGTAGCAGCATCTATGATTTCAAATAAATCTTCAGTTGAATTCTGATTGTATAATCATACATTAAAAACAAAGAATACTTCCACATTCATTGCATTTCAAAATGTGAAAATTATTTTCATAGTTTTCTATTCAGATATTCATTTCCATTTTGGAGGTCTACCAATACTTTAAAATAATGAATGGATATTACCGAATACCCATTTGATTTTTTATCTCTGTCTTATACACATAAGCATCCTCAACTGCAGGTGGTAAATGTAAGCCTCTCCTACCCTTCCTCCCTGAAAATAGCCGCTAAAGTGTTTTGGCATCATAAACACAAATTCAGCACTCTCATGCCCTTTTTGAGTAATAGTCCTTTTTAGTTTTGAATCACGTGATTTTCAACCACTGTTTTCTCACGCAAAAATCATTGAATGCCTACTTTTTTTCACCAGCATCAACTACAAGCACTAAATCAATCATTTTCGGAACATAATGTAGCAGGTTCTATCGAAAAAATCCTCCTTATTCAACAGTTATAAACAACCTAACCTCTCACATCTGAGACAAACTTTAGGCATAACAAATAAATCACCGCCAACTTTTCAATTACAAATTATGTAACAAATATAAGAAACAATTTATTACGCCTTCAAATGACGGCGAAATTTCTGTTCAAGTTTGAATTCGGAAAGTTGACGGCGATATCTTTGTTATGACCAACATGCCAAAAGTTAAATTCTACAATCTACCAATGTTTGTCAGCTGTGAGAGGTTAGGTTGTTGGTGACTGTTGAGAAAAGTCAAATTTCTATTACTAGCAAGCAAGAGTAGGATGGGCTTACATTCATCCAGTGGGAAATCTTAAAATTTGGAAAAAATGTGGATGTTTAGGTCAATGAAGTGGAAGTAACTCCTTCGAGGTAAACTCAGGACAAATCTGATTGATTTTAGTAAAAACAATTTAAAAAACTTTAAAATCATTCACTTCACATTTAAAATTGAACTCATTCTGAATCGGACTCGTAAAAATCATTTGCAGAATTAACATTAATTTCAACGTCCAAATTATTATAGCAACCTTTAAACTTTCGTACAATATCACCCCACAAAAAACTCTTTCCACATTGTGGGCAATTTCCTTCAACTGGAACGTATTCCCTGGATTGCAGATAATACTTCGATAAGCACGCTATATGGCAATTCAGATTGCACGCACTGTTCAAACACTTCATAGGTTGCTTTTCAATTCTTTTGTAGCACACATTGCAAACTTCACTACTTTTGGATGCTTGACTCAGTTCTTTGGCACTCTTCGGAATCTTTTTGCTCACTACAGACCCATGGCATATCGGCATATGCATAGGAGGTACCATTTCGATCTGAAAAAAAAAATGTTCAGCACATTTTTCCAGATTATACAGGATGCCCCAGGACTTCCTTTTTTCCTCTCGGGAATGCATAGATGGGGTCAAAATATCACCAGTACTTCATATAACTTTTTTCCTGAAATCCTTTGTTACTAAGTTACAGGCCGTCATTACAAAATTACAATAAATATAAATTTTATTTTTGTTGTATAAATACAGAAATCACTGAGAAAAGAAGGTACATAAAAAATGGTATTACAGCATGAGATAACCAACTACAGTAAAATAGAACAAGGAACGGAGGGTTTGTTTTTCCACATCACATCCGAAAAAACATATATGTAGGAACAACACACTAAATATGTTCTGGAATGCTATTTCAAGTACAGAGGGGGTGGCTTCGCAGATTTCAAAAATGTATTGAGAGAGAAGGGGGTCATATCGAGTAGTTTTTGTAATGGATTTTTCATTTGTTTGCTCTTGAGGATTGCGGTTGATATTCACGCAATCTATGAGGTTAGTTAAGTAAAGTGTTTGCATTATTAAAATTTGTAATGAAAATTTTACCCATTATTTCTATTGTCACGTTGCCTGCTGTCTCTGTCTATATGACCGAGAAAAAAAAGTTCTCGTACAGGCCGCCACGCTCTATTTGACCAAGAACCTTATTTCAACTGCACCGCATTCTCGGTCTATGTGACCAAGGATACTACACATATAAAACTATCTTTGCACACCTTGGCCTGAATGGTAATTTTTTTTACCAATTTGACAAATTACATTGGCGCACGCATGAAAAATTGGTTTAATTGTTAAGACAGTCAATGTGTTAAAAATGAATCTTTTTAAATAATGGTGGTTGCTCGGGTTGGATGCCGTCAAATTTAAGAGCTTTTTCATCAAAAAATCGCTGCTCTGATCGACTTTACACACGAGTACTTTTATTCAGAAAATTGTCCAGGAAACCTTGTTTAGTTGAAAAAAAAATCTCAGTAATTCAAAGTTTTGGGGTGTGGAGCATCGAGGGCAATTAGTTCCTGACTTTGTAGTAAACCAACTGACTCATGCATGAAACCTTATCGAAGGAACTCATTTGTTTCGTCAATCACCAAAATGTTATTGTTTTACAATTTTTACTTGAAAAGTTATCAAAGAAAAACATTTTTCATTTTGTAATTTTGAGGGTCTGTAACACTCAGTAACGAAGGATTTGGGGAAAAAAAGTTATATGAAATACTAGTGATATTTTGACCCATCTATAAATTACCGAGAGGAAGAGAGAATGTCCTGGGATACCCTGTATTTAACAAGTTACTCGTCGAAAGGCAAAGTGAATATTACTTAATATTTCATGAGTTTGCTCTTTCACTCAACCATACCATCCAATTTTTTACCACTAAAGGGTTTTCTATCTGTAGATTAACATTCAATTTGATCATAAACTTTAAAGCTTACTAAAGCTAAACTGGAAAGAAATGTATGCAACAATATCACTATCATAGTCACTGTCTCGTCTCAATCATAAAATCGAGTCAAATCTGTACATTTTAATGGGAGCATTTATGCAACTTTTTGTTTTAGTCTCAATCATTATAATAATAATAAGACCTTTTAAGTCGGCAAATTTCAATATTTATGCTTATACTTGAGACGACATGTAGAATGTGCATAGATACCTGATCATTTCGACTGTTGTTTCTGAAAAAATTAGTCTGGGTTGGTTGGTTGGTTGGTTTGAGACTGACGAGCCAGAGACAGGGTTGGCACTTAGCTTCCCTTGACACTGCGACCAGCTAGGGTCTATTGTATCACTCTGTCGTCAGTGGTTCCTCATTCAAACAGGTTTGTGCCTTTAATTAGGTTAAGAAGCCTGTCATATAGTCTGGGTACTTTCATTGAAATGATTGAAAAATGTACCCATCTTGGGAATAAAAAAATAATCACTTTTCAAAGACAAAATTGCTATTGGAATTTCGTCGAAAACAATTGCTGAAATAATGCTAAAGCCTGTGATGCATAATATAAAAATTTCTAAAAACAACGACTGAGACAATAATTGTGACTACGACCATGGCAATGTTGCATAAATTGGCCCTTAGTCAGAAATCTTACTAGCCACTGCAGTCTTCAAGGCGAGAGAAAACCCAAAAATATTCAGACAATTAACATGTTGAACAATCAGGTAACTTCCCCTCAAGTCATTAATATTCCAGCCACTTACGGGAAAATCCCTCACGAACTCTTGATTGAGCCATCTGATATTGAGAGGCAGTCGACACCAAGGTCCAACTTTCAACATTTCCGATAAAATACGTAGACAAAAATCATACGTCCTCTCTCTTGACTTCTTCTTTGCAACATGCTTCAACCTCCTGGATACATGTGGATGCTGCCAAGCCCACTCGAACTGAAAACATTCTAAATGAAATGTGATTTCCTTCGTCTTGTGTCTCACTTACTCGTAGAGCTGATATATCGTTTGGAAATCCATGAATTATCATCACCATCGACCTGAAATAGCCCCATCATGTTTTCGGAAGTCAAATATTGTAAATGTATAGGCGTCATGCTCCCTGAAAATAGCAGTAAAACTTTTCTTACGTGTTTTTGTCCCCTGAACACGAATCCAGAAGGAAAACGCGGCGCTCTCATAGAGTTTTTGAGTTAGAGCCCTTTTTTCGTTTTAAAAACAAGATTTTCAACATTTACATCCTAACCTGTAACATCTGGTTCAAATTGAGGTTAGGTTGTTGCTCGGGTTTAGGAGCCTTTAAGGTATTTTCAGGGAGCATGAGTGGACTAACTATACATTTACCAACTATTGTGTTCAGACCCA